>LOEQ01002464.1:164878-195847 GCA_001685075.1 Bramus lutescens
TCCCTTGCTCTTGGATTGGGAGGATCAACATAGTAAAAATGGCAATTCTACCAAAAGCAATCTGTAGGTTCAATGCAATACCCATCAAAATCCCAACAAAATTCTTCACGGACCTTAAGAGAACAATAATCAACTTTATATGAAAAAAAACATCCAGGATAGCCAAAACAATCCTATACAATAAAAGTACCTCCGTAGGCATTACCATCTCTGACTTCAGACTCTATTACAGAGCCACAGTAATGAAACAGCTTGGTATTGGCATAAAAACAGAGATGTTGACCAATGGAATCAAATCAAAGACCCAGATATTAACCCACAAACCTATGAACACCTGATTTTCGACAAAGGAGCTAAAAGTATACAATGGAAGAAAGAAAGCACTTTAACAAATGGTGTTGGCATAACTTTTTTTAATTCAATTGTAGAGATATTGTTTCTTATGTGAAATGATAATGTGAGACCAGAAGCATTAGTGTTACCTTTCTATAAAACATGTGGAAGCTAGACCAGCATGGTGGTGCAAAGCTTTAATCCCAGCATTCAGGAGACAGAGGCGGGTGGATCTCTGTGAATTCAAGGTTAGCCTGGTGTACAGAGCAAGTTCCCAGATAGCCAGGGCTGTTACACAGAGAAACTCTCTCAAAAAACTAGTGGGGAAATGGTGTGGGAGGTCTTCTGTATATGTGTTGCTTCTGTTGGTTAATGAATAAAGAAACTGCATTGACCTGTTGATAGGGAAGAACTTAGGTAGGCAGGGAAAACTGGACTGAATACTGGGAGAAGGAAGGCAGAAGGAGAGAAGCCATGATTCCCCTCCAGAGATAAATGTGTTGAAACTTTGCTGGTAGGCCACAATCTCGTGGTAACACACAGATTAAGAGAAATGGGTTAAATTAAGATTTAAGAGTTAGCCAATAAGAAGCTAGAGCTAATGGGCCAAGCAGTGTTTTAACTAATAAAGTTTCTGTGTGATTATTTTGGGGCTAAGCTAGCCGGGCAGCTAGGAAGAACAAGCAGCTCTTCCCCTACAGGGAAAAAAGTGTAAAAACTTACTTGGTCAGAAAACAAGTAATTTTTAAAAGACAGTAACCTAAAGAGTTCATAAATCATCTATCATGCAGCAAAAAATGAATGAACTTATTAATTTTTGTATGGCAATTGTGTTAAAATACGGTTATAAACATGCACGCATTTCCTATGTCATGCCAGGTAGCAGTAATTGCCAGCGACATCAATACAGTGGAGAGTGTCCTATATCTGTAGTGTCTTTAGCAATTGACATAAAACCAGTGAAATTAAGGAATGACATTTCAATTTAATTTAATGCTATAGATTCATTAAAAAGCCACATCCTGAGAGAAGCAACTGTACTGACAGCAGACATTTTCCAACTTATTTTGTGGAAGATAAAAGATTCTCTCAGCTTGTGAGTCAGTAAGGGAGATCCCACATGAATCGTGTATGCCCCACGGAGTTCTCTAAGAAGAGCTTGACATCACACCGTGAAGTCCCAGACCCTGGACTCTGCTGAGACCATTAGTCACTAGCACTCTACACGGAAGGCAAGCAAAGCACTGAAAGCAACTGAGAAGTGAACGTTTTCCTAACTATGATTTTAATTTGATACCCTGTTGTGTTTGTTTCACTAATATTATTCGGCTTACAAAACCTCAAATTAGTTTAGTATTGAAGAAGGTTTTCTTTCCAAATTGCATATATTTGAAGGAATGTTCATTTTTCTGTTTTACAGTAAGATGTGAAAACTTATATGACCATTACAACTTCCAAGTAAAGACAATTACCATGCATTAAAACTGAATATATGTAAATACTACTTTGGTATCATGATCCCAGCATTTTACAGGACATAAAATCTGTTAATATGGCATTAATAAATATTATAAAATTTGAAAGGAAAACTGCATTTAAAATTTAAAAAAGTAAACACTACAACTGTGCCATCTCTCTGACCCCTTTACCTGGAGGCTTTTGAGGTATTGCTTAACTGGGTACATGGAAATTAGCTCCTCACGTTTGTTATTGTTCCCTTTTGCTCTCATTTTCAAATAGTTGTTCCATCTTTTTCTTAATTCTGAATCATCAATGATACTTTCTGTATATTTCTTTGCTCTATTTCCTAAGTGAATGTAGTATAGCTTTCTGGTTCATGTAAAAATTGGGTTCCTGTACTATACCACAATGGAAAGTCTGAGTAAAACTGGTTAACTGGACATAGTTTGCTACTGATGGATTTAAAGCTGATTCAAAGAAAGATTTGGTGACTTTATGAAATGCGGAGCTTAAGGATGAAGTTCACTGTATTATCACCTGCTATCATTTAAAATGCAGAACTGCCTAAAGTTCTTTATGAAAGAGAAATGTTCACATTTGCCTAATCAGAAAAATACACTAAAAAAGTCTCTTTTGCTATTCTAGGAAGGAAAATGGGTTATTGGAATAGCTGTACTTGGGAAAGGAGTGAATCATTGGAACAGCATCTTAGAGCAAGAGAACAGAGCATGCTACAGATTTGAGAGGAAATCACATATATGAGTGAACAACCCAGAAATCCTCTCAGTGGAGAAAAGCGCAAAAAAGTAGACCATAATTTACAAGTTCTCTATATAAACTACCACCTACTGTCTGATTTTGAAAGAAGCTTAGTTTGTTCTAACAAGATGATTTTATTTAATAAAATAGAAAAATGAAGCAAAGAAAATACAAATGTAATTTATTTGACAAAGTTGATCTTGTGGAAAAGTGGTAATTTAATACATCATTTTAACTGAAAAAATTATCAAAAACCATAAATGTATACCCATTGATGTGCTAAAATGATATTTGTGTATTCATTCATCTTTAAACTAAATTTCACTCCCGCCATCTCCTCAGATACTTTCCATTTGTTTGTGGTGGTGAGTCTCACAATTTTTTCCATTAGCTTTAGGATAAATGAAGGGCATTGTCACCACACACTGTTGCTGTTTACTGCGCAGCCTCACACCAGCTCCTTCCTCCTGTCTGGCGGGAATCTTTGTTCCCATTAATCAGTCTTTCTTTACTCCACCTGGCTCCCACTCTCCCCAGACTTTAGTAAACTGCAGACATTTGTATTTTAAAATTATTATCCTAAAGAAAGAGAGGAAGTAGAAGAAAAGGAGGGTTTTTTTCATTAAAAATTTCTGTCAAATTGTCATCATGTACATACACATAGTATATAAACATACACTAAAATGTATGTAAAAATACATTAAAATGATAAGAGGCCTGACCACCTCAGATATTGTTCACCTTGGGTAAGAGAACTAGTGTGAAGACTCCCACTAGAGCAGCTTTGCCTTCTACGCTGATCCCCAGCCGTATACACATAACACTACCACAAAAATGAACTTGGCAGTTAGAGTTCTCTGCCATAAAATATAGAGAGGATGCTCAATTTTCCCGAATGATCAAATCCTATTTTGTGAGGCCCTAGAAATGAACTTTTACTCAGCTAAAGTCAGAGAGACACAGGGTTCCAATGTGCAAAATCAGATGCAGTTACTCATGACATGATGAAGAAATGAGGGGAGATAGCAAGGTCATGACGTGATGAAGAAATGAAGGGAGATAGCAAGGCAAGGGAATTTAAAGCCTACTACTGCAAAGGGGGTATTCTATAGCAAAAATCCATCATGAAGGACTCCACATCAGTGCCCCAAGACAGAGATATGATTACAGCCCGTGAGACTTGGCGTAGAGGAAGAATCTGACCCCTAAACAACTTGTGGAACTACAAGACAATGCATCTATACTGTTTGAAACTGTTAGGCTTGGGATGATTTGTTTAGGAACAACAGAAAACTGGCGCACATTCTGAGGTTAAATGCTTATTTTTCATATGCTAACTTGATTGCTAAACTACACAGCGAGAACTAGTCAATAACAATGAATACTAATAACAGCATTTTTGTCAGTCTTTATTTATAGTACCCCAAAGTAAGTTAAGGAATCAATACAGTAATATAGAAATTCCAAGACTAATAGCATCTGTTTAAATTATTAGCATGAAGGGTAGTTGGGATATTTATTCCTCAGTGAGTTCTTCAACAGATGAGTCGAAAATATTTTTCCACTTTCAAAAAAAGCAATTCAGAAGCACTGATTGTTTTTCACCCAAGAGAATATCTAGACATTTTCTAATGCTGTATAAGAACCAAGAAAGATGAGCTACTGTAAAGAATTTTTCACAAAAGAGTGCGTCTGATATAAATTAGTGATTTATAAAATTAGGCATAAAATTAGGCAGGTAAAGAAGGAAAATGAAGTTCATCTTTTGAAACATATGCTATGATCTTAAAATTGAAATCATCCTTCTCCTTGGCAATATAATTTTAATTTATTTCAGGCTTAATTAAAATATAAATATCCCCATTTCTCCCTCCAAAACTTCTCATGCAGCTCCCTTTTCATTCTAAAACTTGTGAACTCTTTTTTAAATTATTATTGCAAATACATATATATGAATAAACATACAAATACAACCTGCATAGTTCATTTAGTGCTGCTTTTACATTATTTATGATTTGGTATTGGATAATTAGTTGGGGGCGCATCCCTGGGAAAGACTGTCTATCCTTCACTTCGCAGTCCTAAGTTTTCTATAACTCCACATATAGGGATAGGGCTACCTGAGATTTTCCTCAGCCACTGTGGCATAACATCTGGTATGTTATTCCTCTGTTGTTTAGGAAAATTGTACTATTCTTGGGTGCATGCTCCCTGTTACAGCTAGAAGACACAATCTTAAATCTTGAAGTCTGGACTTCAGACTCTTAAAATATTACTGCCTCTCTTCCACAATATTTGCTGATCCTTAGATATAAAGGTTGTGCTGAATATGTCTCAGTTGGGATTGGGCACTGCCCAGTCAGCTCTTCACATCATTTTGATCAGTTGTGACTTGTTATAGGATAATCTTTTTCTACTTGTTTAACCTCATCTGCCAAGGCACTTTCTGACTGGTTTAATCAAGAACTGGATGGCCCATAGCAAGGGAGGAGAGGTTAGGTGGGACTTCTGGGGAGAGAGAGGAACTTGGGGGAGGAATCTGGCATGAGGGATTCACGAGGGTAACTTGAAGGGAGTCGGTTGTACAGTGTGGAGGAGAGGTAACAAGTCACGTGGAAGATTGTAGAATAATATAATAAAAAAGTTAATCTAAGTTTTAAGAGCTAATTGGGAACAAGCCTAAACTAAAACTAAGCTTTCATACTCAATAAGAAGTTTCTGTGTCATTATTTGGGAGTCAGAGATCCAAAGAAAGACCTGCTGCAATGATTTTCTTCAAAGATCCCTGTGTGATGTCAAAAGAAGTTTCATTGATGGATTGAATGCTTCACTGAATCTATAGCTCTACAGAGAAATGCTTAGAATTAAGCTAGAAATTGTACTGGTTTAGGAAAGCAACAGTGATAGATTCTCTTCTAAGACCCTAGCCTCAATACCCAGGAATGCTTAGCTAGCATGACAGGACAAGCTTTGGTCGCTTTCATGTTGAGCAGGCCTTAAATCCAATTAGACAACTGTTATTTACCAACAAGATATGAGTGCCACATTCTCATCTCCAGGGATTTCTTGCCATTCTAGTCACTGTTGTGGTTCATCATCATCACCCTGGGACAGGGTTATTGATTGTTTTCCACCCGTGACAGCTGGCATAGCATATTCTACTACGCAAGCTCGTCCTCATAGCAGGAGATTTTGTGTTGGTTCCTATTCAAGCCCTCTGAGGCCTGAGGTAGAACAACGAGGACTTTCCTTTAACTCCTGGGAGGCAACCAAGGGCCTAAGCAAAAGCCTATATTGTTATAGGAATGTCTAGTCCTCTCTTGACCAACAACATGAAAAGATGTTTCTTATTCTTGGTACTGGAGATTTTGCTACACAGTTACTGGTTCTTGAGGGTGCGGTAGTATGACTCCATTGCAACTGCGTGTGTGTTGAATATAATTTTGAGTCTTTATAAAGTAACTTGATCCCCTGTTGCTTTTTAAAACCTTCTTAGTGTTATGTACTTCTCCTTTTTTACTCTTCTCTATTATCCTCCCACCTATATTTTCATCTTCAAATCACTTGACTCCTGTCATTCCTGTCTCTAGTGCACCTCTGTGACCCCCACTCTGTGACCCCTTCTCACCTTCCCGGTTTCTGTTATTTTTATTTTATTTATTTTTTTTGAGGTCATGTGACCACAACTGAAGACTTGGAGCTAGGAACCACAGGCAAGAAAGAACAGGTATCATTTGTCTTTCTGGATCAAATTGTCTCGCTCAATGCAGTATTTCCTGGTTTCATTGATTAACATGTACTTCATTATGTACTGTTTTTTCTTTAGGCCTGTGTAGTGTTACACTGTGTCTGAGTACCACATTCTCATTATTCATTCCTCAGTTCAAGGGCAGCTAGGTGGTTTCCATTTTCTGCCCACTTTAAATAAAGCAGTAATTAACACAGAGGAGCAACTACCTGTGAAGTAGGGTGTCAAGTCCTTTGTGCGTATGCCACCTTGTTTTATAATGGAGACAAGAGATTGATTTTCAACTTTTTGAGAATTCTCCATACAGATTTCCAGGGTGGCTGCACCAGAATGCCATTCATTCCATCAACAGTGAACAAGGTTTTTTTTTTTTTTTTTAATCTCGAATTCACTAGCATTTATTATTGATTTTTCTCTTTACCCTAGCCACTCTAAGTGTGGTTAAGTGTTGGATAAGCTGAAAGTTGTTGTCCATTTGTATTTTTTAATTGCTAAGGATAATGAGCACTTTGAAATTTATTGAAGATTCCATCTTTTCTCAAGTGCATGCTTTTGGCATCTTTCTCAAATATCAGACGTCAGTTGCTATGTGCACTCATGTTTGGGATATTGATTTTGCTCCTCTGGTCCACATGTCCATTTTTGTGCCAATATCATACTGTTATCATTATTATAGCACTATAGCTCTGTTATATCATGAAATCTGCTCATCCTTAAATTATTATTCTTTTTGAGCAGGATTGTGTTAAATATAAGTGTCATTTGTGGTTTCATACAAATTTTAATATTTTTGTTCTATTTCCGTGAAGAATGCTATGAATATTTTGGTTGGGATTACAATGACTCTGTAAATTATTTTTGGTAGAATGGTTATTTTCACTATTATTCCCACCAATCCTTGAGCATCAGAATTCTTTCCCCTTGCTAGTGTCTTCCTTAACATATTTTTCAGATATTTGTAGTTTTTATTGAGGCAGTATCTTTCTTTTTAAACAAAATCAGGTATGCCAGAATTTGCTGCATTTGTATTTTCTCCTCATCCTCCTTTTTCATTGTCTTCTTAGCTATAATATTCCTTATGATTATGTCTTTGACCATCCACTCCTTCTAAATGAGGAAACAGCAGCATTTAAGAGTTGCCACTGTGGTACTGCTTTGTAAGCAGTCATAACCGAAATCCTGGCAGTTGTTTAGCTTTTAACATAGGGATAAATAATATCACTTTAATAAAAGAAAGTTGAATCTAAACTATACACATAGACAATGAAATATTAAGATTAATTGTCTATGAATTATTAAAAGGCAGAAAAGAAAATGCACAGAGAGCCAGAAAAAAATCTTTATAAGTTAACCCTATAATTACAGTTAAGATAATAGAGAACATTTGGCCCTCTTTTTTGACTAGAGTAGAGGTGCATTCATATTTATAATGCCCCAGTTTCATGCTTTTAAAATATTTATTAATCTTTTTAGGATTTATTTGGATATCCCTTTTAATTTTGGCTGGAATTCTCTATGAGACCAGAGTAGGAATTGAAAGAGGCTATTGGAGTTGTCTCCTGTGTTAGCCCATGTGTTTTCATGATCTAGTTACCTGCTACTTGAAGGCTTTTTGTCATATATTTTATAGGTTGTACAGTCCAAAAAATGATCGCCCTTAGCCACGCTTTTGATTTGGATCAGATATGCAACAAAACATTGTAAAATGCTGTGTTTACAATCTGTACCAGAAATCAAATCAGAAAGCCCCATTACAAGTATTTATTACATTTAAATTAGAGGAAGAGAAACTCTTAGGTCTGCTCTGCCCTCTTCATGGATGAATATCATATAGACTCCTTTTTCTGTAAACATTTGCATATAATCAGATAAACCATAGTAGCTGCAGCTAAAAATAATTTACCACTTACCTTGCTCCTTTGTGTGTTTACCTAAGCTTAATGCACAGGAACTACACATAAACAGTGAGTCTGATTGCTTAAGAGAACTGAAAATTCATGCCACCGCCTAGAGCAGGGATGGGACTTGATATCAGATAAGAGTCTTTAGGAGTTACATTAAAACAACAGAAAATCAAAGATCCTGTGGGGATCTAGGGTTGCATAAGAGAAGGAGCTTATTTGAAAAGCTAAGGTTTTTTACTCAGAAATACATGAGATTAGAACCCTGCTTTTGAAGCTGCTGTTGCAGTCACCAACAAAATAGTGCTAGGATTTGAAGTGTTTCCTGGACCGAATGGCGCTGGTGTACAGCTTCAATCCAAACACTCAGATGGCAGGTGCGGGCAGATCTCTGAGTTTGAGGCCAACCTGGTCTACAAAAGCTAGTTTGATGTACTTCTTGAACATCTGGGAGTCTATGAGATGGTAAGTAGAGTATGAACTCTGCCTCTATATTAATATCATTCTATATGATAGAACAAATGGTAAACAATAGAACATCCCCATGTCATAGATATTTTATTGTTTTATTTTTAAAACAAGAAGAAAATAAACACACCTATGTTTTCAAAATTATTATATACATTTTAATTTCATGTATTACATAGATTTATCAATTACATATAAATCAGTTATGTATCAATATAATATATAGAATTTAATTTCAAAATTAATATCTATATTTACTGCTATAGATGCAGGAAGAAATCTGGAGAAAACAACAATAACTTTTTGTTAACCTGATGTTATTTTTATTTATGTCCATGTGTATTTGTGCATGTACACAAGTTACGGGTGCTAGTGGAGGCCAGAAAAGGACATCACCTTTCCTGGAGCTGACGGTGCAGGCAGTTGTGAGCCAGCAGACAAAGATGCTGGGAACTGAACTCTAATCTACAAGAGCAGCAAGATCTGTTAGCACTGAGTCATCTCAATTCTACATCCAAATTCTGCAGCAAGAACTTCATGCAACCTATCATTATCTAATTTTGACCCACGACGTGTTACATGTTTATATAGTCACTTAAAGATAATGCATAAAATTTATAAATCTTTTCTTAAAACTTTGGAGGGGATGCATTTGGGGAAAATGAGGAGATATGCAAGAAGAAGACTGGATATCATCAAAATGTGTTGTCTGCATATGTGAGATTCTCAAGGAATAAAGGCAAAATATTACTGTTTATAAAAGTTGTAAAGCAGCAAAAAACATTCAGACTACTTAGCGCTTATTCATTGGCGTCTGTTCCAGAGAGATTATTTCAACTGGTGAAGACAATATATGGTAACAATATATGGACAGAGCAAGAACCTAGGCCTTTCTGTATGTTTCACAGGCTGTCTACTACCCCCTACCCTGTCATCATGGTATCTCCTACTGAATCTCTTGTTAACAAGGAAAACATGTGACACTTTTGTGTTGACAACAAACATAGCATGCAATCCAATAAATTTATATGGCGAAAAAGTTAACCAAATTTTATGAGAGTCAGTATTGATAAGATTTCTTTAAAAACCATAAACTAGTGATCAAAAGCCATATTTATTATTGAGCAAAACTGCCTAAATAATCACCGGAATATATTTCTCCTATTAATAAATTAACATCCAATTGTGTAGCACAAATAATAAAAAGCCAGAGACAGATATTGGGGTTCAAGCCGAAAGATCAGAGAAGCAAAGCAGCCAAACACTAGCGAGCTCTTACCTCTGCAAAATCTTCAGACGGAAAAGAGACTGTCTCATCCAGCCTTATATTCCTCTCTAGTGCTGGGATTAAAGACGTTCACCACCTCTGCCTGACCTCTACGGCTGACTACTGTGGCTAGCTTTGCACTCTGATCTTCAGGCAGCTTTATTTATTAAAACACAAATAAAAGAGCACCATACAATTGGTACACGTTGACTGGTTTTTTATTAAATAAATGTGCAAGCGCATCTTCAGACAGTGAGTGTGGAATGAAGCATCAGGGACCACACTGCACAGCCTGTGGTGCTGCTTGTACACTCAGAACAGGCATTCAGTTCTGATCGTATCTTTAATAGGTAACTTGGTGGATCTTTTCTTCAGAGTAAAAAAGACAAACACAAGAATTAAATTTTCGGTGTCTTCTGTGAAATAATTCTAGGTTCATTTTAATAATATATATCAAACAATGAAATATTACTTAAAGCCACTTCTCTTTGTTTGGTTTTGTTTTGTTTCTTTTTGGGGCAGCGTTTCTCTTTGTAGCTTTGGAGCCTGTCCTGGAACTCACTCAGTAGTACAGGCTGACCTCAAACTCACAGGGATCCTCCTGCCTCTGCCTCCTGAGTGCTGTGAATAAAAGCATGCACCACAAGCACCGAGATTAAAGCTACTACTTCAATATCAACTAAAGTACATCAAGATACATCTGTAACAAAATTGAATTATTTAAAAATGTAAGTAAAAGATATCAATATTTCATTCCTCCAGATTTAATTTAAAACCTGGTAGCTAAATACAGGGAGGTTTTAATGTACACAGCTAAGAGAAAAGGTGAGTGTATTTAACATTATTTTTTCATAAAATATGAATTTTAATATTGTGGGACCCTTGAAATCACATAAACACTAACAAAAATGAAATCCGTGGATTGGATTTATATATTTGGGCACATATGCATATTTAGTAATTAAAGAAAAAGGTGTTGTTGACTTAAGATGGGGGATGGTATGGGAAGGGTTAGAGGGAAGAACAAAAGGGGGGATTAAGTGATGTAACTCTAATTCAGTTAGAATATCTATATGCATACAGATATGTGTATATATACGTTAATAGCGACTGAAATGCAGACAGAACTTTTGTGCTTCTGTGGAAAAATGGGTGCCGCCAAGTCCATTTCTGAACTGGAATTCAGATGGCTGGGTAATTGAAACAACTTTACAGACAGACCCTACACAATTACGCAGCACAAATCTATCAAACTTCTAATATTTCTGGTGGGACGCAGTGTCGATAGATTTCTCCGCAGTGCTGTGGTGTGAAGGTTTAGCTGCACGGACTTCGCTGCTTGGGTAGCAGCAGATGCTTCTCTTGCATAAGTAAGCATGCCACATGTGGACTTGGATTTTTAAAGGTGAGAATATGTGATGATTTGCTTTATTTATGGATGTGTAAAAGAACAGAAAATGTTAGATATTTTGTAAACTCATCTAGAGGTTTTTACTTAACATGAGGCTAATGGCTGTAAACAGGAGGAAATGCCTGCATTGACACATAAATATTTTCCTTGTACTTTGGAAGGTGAAGTTTAGACGCCACTGAATTGCAGTTGAAAAAGTGACTGACATTACATTGTTGATTAGAAAAAAAAACCTATATTGTTAGCACTATATCGTTTTTGGAAAACACTAAAATTATGCTATTAAAGGTGATCTATGATTGTATTCTTTAAAGATTTTTACCTTTAAAAACTTCCTTATTCTGTATATTTTAATCCTTGATAATGTTTGCTTTCCTGTGACTTCACATGCTATCTGACATGAAACTGATATTATATTAAGAAACATATTTTTGCATCCATTTCTTTTTAAAATTTTGACTTGATAATAAGTTAGCATACAAATGAAATTTTATACATGCTTTAATCAGAGCTTGAATTAATTTAGTATCATACTTTACATTTTAATAAAGTGTTTACTCTTGAATGACATAAAATTTTTGTTTTTACGTATAAAGGTCTTTTCTAAAGTGATTTTTCTTTGCAGAAGAAATTTTGTTTTGTTTTGTTCTGTTTTGTTTTCCCAGAAATGGTTTCTCTGTACAGCCCTGGAATTTGCTTTGTAGACCTGGCTGGCCTCAAACTCACAGAGATCTGCCTGCCTCTGCCTCCTGCTAGGATTAAAGGCATGCACCACCACTGAGAAGAAATAAATAAACTGTACAGTTGACTTCAACTTAATTTTTTATATTTTGGTTCCTTATGTGTAGAATCAAGCACAGAGGAATGAACACTTATCTTCCTCAGTGATTAATGTGCTGGAATCTTGATTCTAATTCATACTCTTTTTACGGCTAGATAACTCAGTTACAGAAAAATGTTTTCAGTTACTCATACATATGCATTTCTACTGGGTTTGGGTGGTTAATGTTGTAATAATACACCATGATCAAAAGCAACTGGGAAAAAAGTGTTTATTTTCTCTTATATCTTATATGTCCATCATGAAGGGAAGCCAGGGAAGAAATTGAAGGCAAAAACAAGGAGGTAGAAACTAGAGCAGAGACCACAGAGGAACACAGCCCTCTGACTTGCTCCCTGTGGCTTGTTGCTCCTCCCTTTCTTATATAGCTTGGGACCACTTTCCTAGAGGTAGCATTGCCCACAATGGGCTAGGCCCTCATCAATCATTAATCAAGAAAACTAGGAAAACTAGGCTTGCCTACAGCCAGCTTAATGAAGGCATTTTCTCTGTTTATGTTTCCTCTTCTAGAAAAATCTTGACCTAAACTATAATGCAGGTGTGCTTATTATTAGACGATATTCTTCTAGATTAGCTTCCCTATAGGAAACTATATCAACAACTCATGTAAAGCGCTTTCTTTTATTACTGTTAGAGTCTATTCACTCTAAAAAAGCATCTATATTAAAATTTTATTATACATACAGTTCATTTTATTAATTTTTCTTCCATTATCATATTGTTTTCAATCCATAATTGGGTTACCCTGACCAACTAAGATTTTTTTAATTAAATGCTGTTTTACATCATGTTGCAGAAAAACAGCACTTTAACAAATACCAGATGTTTTTACTGGATCACTATTGTATATTAAAGGTAATTTAACTTTCATTGATTTGCTTTATTGAAAATAGACCTTTTCACAAATACATCCTGATTACAGTCTTCCCTCCCTCAATTCCTTCCAGTTCCTCCCTTTCTCACATCCCATCCAGATTCACCTCCTTTCTGTTTCTCATTATATAACAAACAAGCTTCTAAAAGAAAATAATAAAATATAATATGATAGAAAAACACTAATACATAGACATAAAACAAGCCAAAAGATGGAAAAGAACCCAAGAAAGGCACAAGAAACAGATAAAGTTGCAGACATTCACTGGTTCACACCCAAGAATCACACAAAAATTAATCTGAAAACCATTGTGTGTTAAATACATGTGTGTATGTATGTATGTATATATATATAGTATATGCATAATAGGAAATGCAAAAATAAGATAACATTTGAATATAAGGAAAAGAGAAATAAAGTTCTGACATGACATTATAAGCCGAGGAACCCCCAAAGATGTCATTCAGTTTGGGTTCTGTTGGTCATGTGCTACTGGGCTTGGGGTTTTCCCTTAAGAGTAGTTATCCCATCTATCAATCAGAGGCAGAGGCAAAGGCAGGTGTATCTCTTTGAGTTAGAGGCCAGTCTGATCTACAAAGCAATTTCCAGAATAGTCAAGGCTACACAGAAAACTCTTGCCTCAGAAAACCAAATATAACAAACAAATAAAACAGCAACAACAACAATAAAAACTAAAAAGTAATTTCCCTAGGGAGACTCTATTGGAGAAAATTAAATTTTCACTTGCAAAGTGGTTATCCAATGGAGATTGCTTCCGATTTAAAGACGCGACATGTGCCAGTTCTCCGTTCCGCCCTAGGACCCCCTTTGATGCAGATCCATGCAGGCTCTGTGCATGCTGCCTCGTTCTCTAAGTTCACATGTTCATTGATCCTGTTGATTTAGAAGGCCTATTTTCTTTGTGCCGTTCATCCTTATGGTACTTACATTCTTTATACCTCCTCTTCTGTAGGTTCCCTGAGACCTCGGGGAGGGATTTGATGGAGACAACCCATGTGTGACTAAATGGTCCAAGGTCTCTCCCTCTCTATATAACGTTTGGCTATGGTTCTCTGTATGTGTTCCCATCTGCTGTAGGAGGAAGCTGCTCTAATCATGCCTGAGGAAGACACTGATCTATGAGTACAGCAGAATACTGTTAGGAATCATTTTATTGCTATGTTTTGTTATTGATGTTTGTTTTGTTTTTAAAACAATAGTTTTTTAATTAATTTATTCATTTCTCATATATTAAATCCCAACCCTGTTTCCTTTTTTCCCCACTCTCCCCAGTTCCTCTTCCACCCACCTCCCCTCACCCCAAGAATCACTCCTTCTCTTCAGAAAAGAGCAGGCC
This sequence comes from Bramus lutescens, assembly GCA_001685075.1. Taxonomy (NCBI): domain Eukaryota; kingdom Metazoa; phylum Chordata; class Mammalia; order Rodentia; family Cricetidae; genus Bramus; species Bramus lutescens. Next base: position 179,299 of record LOEQ01002464.1, read on the forward strand.
TCCCAGTGATATCAAATGAACATGTCATAGCAATTTACAGTAAGACTAGGCACATACCCTCATATCAAGGCTGGGCAAGACAAGCCAGTAGGAGGGAAAGGGCTTTACCCTAGGTCTCTGAGCTACTTAGTCTCAGGTTCATGGTCGCCCAAGAAGTGTTCCCCTTACTTCACACCCTAGACATCATGATTGTCTATGGTTTTATTGATCTTGTCATTCTGATGGGTGTAAGATGAAATCTCAAAGTAGTTTTGACATGCATTTCTCTGGCGACTAAGAATATAACATTTATTTTAATGTTTCTCAGTCATTTAACTTAACGCTTTTGATAATTTTCTGTTTAGATCTTTACCCCATTTTAATTGGGTTATTTGTTTTCTTGATATCTAGTATTTTGAGTTCTTCTATATTTTGAATATTATCCTCTATTGGATGTGTAGTTGGATAAACATCTTTTCCCATTTTGTAGGCTTCTGCTTTTGTCAGAATAATGGTGTCCTTTGTGATACAGAAACTTTTCAATAATGTGAAGTTCCATTTATTACTTGTTGATCTCGGTTTCTGGGCTAGTGAAGTTGTGTTCAGAAAGTTTTCTCCTGTGTGAAAAAGTTCAAGCTTATTCTCCACTTTCTTTTCTACCAATTTATCTGGTTTTATGTTGAAGTCCTAGAACCATTTGGAGTTGAGTTTTGATCAGGGTGATAAGTATGGATCTATTTAGATTCTTCTATATGCAGCCATCTTGTTGATCAGTATCTTTTGTTGACAACAATTTCTTTTTTTTCTCAGTGTGGATTTCTGGCTTCTTTATCAAAAATTATGATATATATCATGAAGTATGGATTTATAACTCAGTCTTATGCTTGGGACTTCAATTCAAGTCCTTTGATCAACATGTCTGATTTTTCCCCCCAATACCACACTTGTTTTTATTACACCAACTCTGTGGTAAGAAATTGAGGTCAGGAATGGTGATTCCTTCAGGGGTTCATTTATTATTCAGTATTATATTAGTTAGCCTGGGATTTTTGTGTTTTCATATTTAGATGAAAATTGTCTTCCAATAATCTGTGAAGAATTATGTTTGAAATTTGATCATAATTTCATTGATTATGTAGGTTGTTTTCGGTAGGATAGCCATTTTATTATACTAATCCCACTAACCCCTGAGCATGGGAAGTCTTTCTATCTTCTGATATTTTGTGAACTTTCTTTCTTCAATGTCTTAAAGTTTTATCATAAAAGTTGTTCATTTGCTTGACTAGAGTTATTCCAGGATATTTGATATTAGTTGAAACTATTGTGAAAGGTAATTCTCTGATTTCTTCTTCACTACATTTTTCATTTGTGTGTAGAAAGGCTACAGATTTTTACAACTTAATGGCAAATCAACTTATTTTGATTTTCAGCTATAGAAGATGCCTAGTGGATTATTTTGTATATATTTATGTATACTATCCTATCATCTTCACATAAAGATAATCTTGAATTTTTTCTTTCTAATTTATAGCCCCTTGATTCCCTTTAGTTGTCTTATTGTTTTAGGTAGGAAAGTAGTTCACTTTCCTAATGTTGTGACCCTTTAATACATTGTTCCTCTTGCTGTGGTGATTCCCCAAAGATAAAATTATTTTCATCACTACTTCATAATTGTAATTTTATAGAGGACTGGTGCCTTGGTTCCTAAAACCATTGGAAATACATGTTTTCCAATGGTCACAATCCACAGGCTGAGAACCACTGTGCTAAGGCTTCAAATACTACATTGAATAGCTTTGGAGAGAGTAGACAACGGTGACTTGCCTTGTTATTGCTTTTAGTGGAATTGCCTTGAATTTCTCTCCATTTAAGTTGATGTAAGCTGTAGTCTTGCTGTAAACTGCCTTTATGATGCTTAGGTTTATCCCTCTTAGCTCTAATCTCTCCAGGACTTTTATCATGAGGGAGTATTGGATTTTGTCAAAGTTTTTTTTAAGCATCTAATGAGATTATCATGTGTGTTTTTTTCTTTCAGTTTATTTATATTGTGGTTTACATTTATTGATTTACATATGATGAACCATCCCTGTATCTTTGGAATTAAATCTACTTGATCATGCCAGATAATCTTTTTGATGTATTCTTAGATTGAGTTTGCAAGTATTTTATTGAGAGTTTTTGCATCTATATTCATAAGGGAAATTTGTTTATAATTTTCTTTGCTCGGTCTTCATGTAGTTTGAATCCACCTGACTCTATAATCACCAACTTGTCTTGTAAAGTCTAATTATTTTTATTGTTTCTATAAAACTTCCTTTTCAGTCTTCAGACTTATTTTCTTCTTTGCAGAATGTAAGGGCTAATCATGTAGCTGGGGAACATGGCACATGCCTGTAATCCTAATAATTAGGAAATTGACACAGAATAGGTACCACGAGTTTGGGGCCATCCAGATTCATAGAGTCAAGGCCAACTTGAACTATATAATCAGACTGTTATTAAAAAATAAAAAAACAGCAAGATCATGATGGGAAACCCACAGAGACAACTGACCCGAGCTCCTGGAAGCTCAAAGATGGATAGCTAGGGAACCTGCATGAGACCCTAGGCCCTCCACATGTGAATGACAGTTGTGTAGCTTGGTCTATTTGTGGGGCCCCTAACGGTGGGACCAGGATCTGTCTTTGGTGTATGAATTGGCTTTCTGGTGCCCATTCCCTATCGTGGGATTCCTTGTTCAGCCTTAATGCAGCCAGGAGGAGCTTGGTCCTGCTTCAAGTTGATATGCCAGATTTTATTGACTCCCACGGGAGGCCTTACCCTTTCAGAGCAGTGGATCAGGGTAGAAAGGAGGTGCACAGAAGAAATGGGAGGAAGGAAAGCAGAGGAAACTGCAGTTCTTAATTAAAATGAATTTTTAAAATACAGAAAAAAAAACAAGAAAAAAAAGAGTAAACTTCAGTTGAATGTCACTAGGTACATTACGACGTTACTTTCTGTGCATTTGTGCTGACACAGTATGCTCTACTCAAATATACAGTTTCCCTAAATTGTTTTGTAGAAGAAAATAAAAATAAAAAACACATCATGTTTGAATACTATACTGAGCAAAAGGTTAGTAATGGTTGATATCACCTAAATGAAAACCTAAAGATGTGAAGCAATTTAATGTCCATACAAGTTTAATTTCAAAATCTATTTTCAACTTTATGCAACCCATCTGGGGAGAAATTCCTTCAGGGGAAATACAGAGCTTTCTTAATTGTGATTCTATCTGCCTCCATTAGCAGACACTATAGGCTTGCAATCACATCTGCTCTTCGACACTTTCTGGCCATATGTTCAAGCAGATGAAACATTAGCATTCATTGATTGCTCAATTCCATTAATCTCTATCTCCTCACAAATAAAATATTCTCTGGTGATATATTCCTTCAAGTAGCATGATTAAAAATTTATCCAATTTATTTACCCTGTCTCTGCCCTTCTGATCTCTCTTATTCCCACTTCTCTCTGAAGTTTCATGCAATGCACAGTTTTGCTATACATCCTTGTGACCTTCAGAAAACCCACCAAAAATTTCTTTGATTTAAAAGAGTTTTTCTATGTCTCAAATATATCTGGAGTAGTTTATGTTAGACCTGGTTTCTACCACTTTAAATATTCAATAGGACAACTAACTTCTTGAAATGCTAGCTGCTTCAAATAAAAATTAAGATGAAAATCAAAATGGAACCATGAATATTGGTATATCATACATCATATTAAATTATTTGTGTAGTATAGAGTAGTGTACGGACAATTTTATAATAAAGAAACTGATTTTGTGTCATAATTTGAGATATACAGAAGTTATATATTAATATTTATCTAGCTGAATCCTTAAAAATGATATGGTACCATTGATTAATAAATGACCAGTGTCAACCTTCATGAAAAGTTTAGCGTGTTCACGATTAGACTATGGAATGCACACATATTTCAAATAGCTCAGCGATGACTTTGACTATTTCCCACACTAATTATTTGAGGAGGCAGCTGTCAGTTACTGTGATCATTGTTCATTGATTTATGTGTTGATTTACCACTGGCACAACTACTATTAATTGAATTTTTATTTTAATTAAAATATGCATTAAATCTTTATTAGAAAGAACTTGCAGATAAAAATACCAAACAGGGAAATTAAATACAACTAAATCCCATACATCTCAATGACTTCCAAACAAGTAGAATAGGAATTCTGACACTTTGAAGCTTCACATTAGATTTTATACTTTCACTTTGGAATGTTTCTATGCACTTATCCACAAACAAATCCATGGTAAAATTAGAATTAGACAAGCAGTTAGCTTTCCTTTCCTTTTCATGGTTATAATATCCGTAATCTGCATTCAGTCCTTCCTCATCACTTACAATCTTAAAATTTAAAAAGACCTTGATTTTTTATCTCTACTATAGCTAAATTTGCATTTTAATGTCTCAATCTCTCCTATTTAACTAATTGATGAAAAATTAGAGGATAAAACTAGAACACTGAATATTTTAATAACTTTTTTGCTCTTAGTATGTGAGTGCAGCATTTATGTTATTCTGATTAAAGTGATTGAGACATCTAACTTAATTGTTCCTTATACTGATGGCAAAACAGTATTTGCCATCCCTAGAGTGAAGACGCTTCGCATTTACCTGCAACAGTTATGGACATCTCTAGACTGAAGGCTGCCCAGCTACTTGTGGCCCATATTTCTAGTCAAATACAACATGACAGAAAAGTTGCATGTGATATTTAAAAAGGTAAAATTCTTTTGAACAGAAAACCATACTCTAATGAGGACTGTAGAATTGAGTGACTGGAGTCCCCACTGAGCTCTTTTCTCTCTCCCCTTTATACTACAGTGCATTTCACAGAGATTTTTCAACCATTTTACTGTACATGTTCATATTGCATGTACTCTGCCACATTATGTTCACACAAATGTACAACATCATACAATGAATACATCCTCTATTCCGCTCCTCACCCTGTCCTTTGTCACCTTCTGAATAACTCTTAGTCTTGATTTTCCCCTACTGAGTGTGGACAGCCTTTTGACATTGTGGCATGGTGCTGTCACCGATAAAGGTCACCCTTGAGAAACGGGTGACCCATATCAACAACAGGAAGTGTTGGAAATAGAAGCTAAAAGTGTAAAGACTTCATACATAACAGTGTTTTTGTCAGCTTTAGATTGACAACTCCAAACAGGAGTGTTTTGGTTAGTTTTGTTTCTTGTAATTCTTTAGTGGTAAAAAGACACCTATAGAAACAACAAAACCAGAAAGTAATCAAAGCATTTTACTAGAAAAATAATCACAATGAAAAAAAGTGAACAAATAAGAAATACACACGAAATGAAGAAAATCAATTCACAGTACTGCAAAAGTAACTTGTTTCTTAGTCATGGAGACTTTAATGTGGATGACTGAAGCTTCCTAGGTAGAATATACAGAGTGGATGCAGACAGAAGGAGCAAGCGCTATGTCAGGTTATATGAGATAAAACTAACATGAACCTTTAAATTGAAAGTTGAATGTGAATGAAGGTGATGGTGAAAGGCACCCCACAAAAACTGTAAAGAAAGGAAATTGGCACAATGTGTAGCTGACCAGTGAGACCTCTCAAAAGACAGAGAGAGAGTCAAGCATGATAAAGGTTCCATTTACCAAGAGCGCGCAAACACTGTACACATTTCCAATCAACATCAAAGCACTTAAAAAAACAAGTGCTATGGTGACAGTCCTTAGGGGACACACGAAGACTGAAGCTGGAAATTTGCAGCCTTCCCTTTGTAAAGGGAATGGACAAATGGCTCAGAGGACGGGGAGGAAAATGAACAATTAAACACTGCAGGGAAAGAGGAACTGATGCAAACAGAGCCACAGAACATGGGTTCTTTTTAGGTGTGGGCTACATGACTATCATGTAGTGTCAACTAGTTTAAGAATGGAAAATGTGCAAAACATGTTTCTACCACAAAGACATACAACTGTAAACAAGAGAATAAGAGATCTAATTTTGTGAGAATTTAACAGCATATCAAACAAACTGTTACTGACAAGCAAATCAAAAGACAAGTATCTTGAGACCAATAAAAATGGAAATTAGAATATATGGAATGTATAGAATTCAAATAAGAGTACCTAGCTATTGCAATAAGCTAAGAAAAAGGAAAGCACAGGTAGAAAAACATTTATAATGAAAACAGACATCAAAATACCACACTCTATCATCTGCATCAAGAACATGTCCAAATTCATGTAATATCTCCTACTAAATCTTAAATCTTCAAGATTCCCACTATCTCTCAATAATGTCACACCAGGTAACTAACATTGTAATAACAAAGTCTCTGGAGGAAATTGAAACTACAGAATATGCTATCCTTTGAGCATTGAATTGCAATTATTGCCTATAACAGCATATTGAAAAGTATAAACCCTTATTGTCTTCTGATATAAAGTTTAATTGAATTATCTTAGCGTAGGTCACAAATGAGCATATACACTTAAATGATAATTCTCCCTTTTATTTATGTCAGCAGTATTTTACTGATTGTGGGAGAAACAGCTATAACAATACTAGTTGAAAATATGTGGTCAGAGCATATACCACATGAACAACTCAGACAGAAAGTAGAGCATTCTTTAAAAATGCCTGACAGAGAAAAATGGAAACCAGGAAAGTTGGAAGCTATTGATATACCTTGGTATTTCTCAAACTTTTCACAAGAAAATTGACTCATAATGCAGAGTCTGATGGAGCTGGCTAGGTTGGTGTTTGTCAAACATTTTAAGTGGTTTCTGTTTAAATATGAATCAACTAGTTCTTCGAACTAGTAATATAACCATATTTCTTAGTTACCAAGATGGTGCAGAGATTTGAAATAAAGAGAAATAAATCACATATCCTTTTGTACACATCTCATTAAAGATTTAAGGCTTGGCACTGCAATTACTTAGAATAAGACAGCGTTTATTCTTGTGGAAATCTTTGTTTTAGGTTAGGTCCTTAGCAGACTCTCAAACATACATTTATGTTTATTATTCCTTTAGAAAACCTCATGTTTATTTTTACTTAAGTGCTTTTTGAGTGTCATAGGTACTAAAGGTGAACAAAGGGAGACAAATGACAGCTCACAAAGAGATGTTTTTGCAATGTTTGCCCATCTTTCCTTGGAAACATGTGAATGATAAGGAACCAGAAAAAAAACCTACCATATTTCTCAAAATAGAAAGGAATAAAAAGTGAATTTCTGACAAAAGTATACGTAAGCTTTCCCTAAAGTCGAAATGATTCTAATTTGCTGTCAGATTTCTTGTTGACCATGTAACTGACAGTTGTGACAAGAGACTGTTTGTCAAAACTGGAACGTGATTCTTCCATGTTATTATTCCATATTTATATGGTTAATAGTCAATGGAAAGTATCGGCAGACAATTTAACAGTCTGCTTCATCAAAAAACATTCACCTGAAAGTGTTTTTATGTTTTCAATATACAAAAATAATACTCTCTTCTAAAAACACTTAGGGAAAGAGATTGGAAGATCTGCTCCCATATTACCTAAAATATGAGTATTTGAAACATCAGTGTCTTCTGAAATATACTCTGTGATATACTTCAGAGCAAGGCTCTTCTAGTCTTGTGAAACTCTGTGGTTTGATGGTCCTATTCGGAAGAATGACACTAAACCTGTTGACACAGGTTCATCACTTGATTTTCACCCATTAATCAACTGACTGAAAGTTAACTTTTAATATTTGGAGGATTTGGAAAGTTTCTTCTGTTTGCGTAGAAAGCACTGAGGCTTTTCCCTGAGTGAGAAAGTCTCTTCTGAATGACTGTGTAATGTTACCTGTGGCAGCCAATGTCACTAAACTCCACATTTTATCAATGGATTGGAACACATCTCCACGATCTCAGATAATTTTATGAAAATTTTATTTATTTCACTATCTAAATAAAATGATAGCATATTCTTTGGTACAAAGGGGGAATCACAGTGAGTAGAGAAGCTTAATTTAGCTGTTACTTCAGCATTCTTACAAGATTTGAGATATCTCATGGAACAAATTAATTTAGTACAGGTTTCATACACGAGCATCATATGCTTTCACAACCCTTCCTGAATTCACTGTGATTTTTCTTTCTTCTGAGTTATAAGGAGTACAAGTGATGGTCACCCATTCTCCTTACCGTGTATAAAAGGCAAACACCGGTATTTTATTATAAAGTGTGTGAAATATACTGGGAGATTTTAAATAAACATCTTACCCAAGAGGGTACAGATGATAGACAGAAAAATAACCACAGCCAAGTCTAACTTAGTAATCAGTGACTTCATCAGCATTGCTTACTTACATTAGCATCAGGGTTGACTCATGTATCTGCATCATCAGAAACCCAAGGCCGGAATCATTCACAGCACCTGAGAGCTGTGTGCCCAGAACTGCCGTCCAAAAAATCAGTTAATATTGCTACCATTATGACAGGAAAAACTGAAAAGGTAATGTTTCTAAGAAATAACATTGTGAAAGTAACAAAGAGTCCCAAAAATAGAAAAAGGAAAAAAATCACAAGATACTCCATAGGACAAGTTTCATTTATATAAGAAATAAAAAAATCTACAAAGATTCCAGGATTGTTTGCACATTTTCAGGAAGTTTGTGCATTTACTTTGCATGGATAATGGAAGCTGGGTAATTTAGACGCTGGTTATAAGTTACAGTGGACAATATATGTGATTTCAGGGGAACATCAGAGAAGATACATCTAATGCCAGATGAGTTTGTGTCATTTTGTAGTGGAGGAAGAAAGCTCTTTTTTTTCTGTTTTGTTTTGTATTTTTCTGAAAGCAGTCTTCATAAACTGCTCTATCACTGTTGGATTCACACTGACTAGAACTGGGTCGTACGCTGTCTCTGTGTAAGGAGTAGAGCCAACGGTGTGTATTTAATTCAGTGCATTCAGACATTTGTGTTAGTTTGTGTTATTGCTTTCTTAAGAAGCAGAGAGAAGCAAACGTTGGGTTAGGAAATAGCAATGTGTACACATAGGAAAACATGTGACAGTAATTCCAGGTGATTAAGTACAGCTGGACAACTTGGTGATGTGAAAACCTTCCCTCAAGGAAATCCAAACTTAAGGCTGTACAAACCTAAGGGTTTCTGATCAGCAAGAAAGAGAGAAATATGTGTTTAAGCTGTTGATGAATACGGAAACGGTATGCTTACTGGGTTGTGAAGAAAAGAATAAACAGATCTAAAACTGACAAATGAGTGACTGAGAGACCATGCTTAACATTTATTTTAGACTGTTGTAGTTAAAGTTCACTACAACTGCTAAACAAAAATATCAAAAAATAATGGTTTGGACTTACAGAAAAGAACAAGTATTCATTTTAAAAAGAAATTTGTATTGTTCACTTTGATAAAAATTGTCATTTCTCTTTTACATGTGGGGATTAATGTTATTTCTTGAAATTGGGTTTAAAAATGTCTCTAAAACATTATTTTCCAGGGACTTACTTGTTGTGTGATATTTTATTTCTGTTCTGAAAAATAAAGCTTGCTGGGAGTCAGAGGGTGGAAGTAGCTCTGAGTGAGCCATAAAGGTTTGGAGGACTGTGGACAAAGAGACAGGAAGTGTGGTAAGGTGGAACAGAGGTTCTCAGCCTTTTTGAAAACAGGAAGAGAGAAGAAGCAACTGTGGCTGTTCCACTACTACTCTGATCTTTCAGGCTTTAACCACCATTTCTGACACCTGATTTTTATCAAATAAGATTAATTAGATTTATGCATTACTTATTCATGATGATATGCCTAACATTTTATTTGATTACATTTTATTTAATTTTTATTTTCCATTTTACTGCTGGACATTAATTTTAAAAAATCTTTTTGATTGTTTATGTTATTCTTGATTGAAAGTTTTGACTTTTTCTTTGTGCAGATGACCCTCACAGTTCTATATCGCTATCGTGAAATGTACAAACAGCCACTATTCTGACAATTTGTCTGTCTTTCCAGATTTCTCAATTGCCACACACATAGACTCTGGGTAACCAATGTTCTCAAAAAATCGGAATGATATCTAATTTTAAAAATTACCTACTCCTATGATACTTTCATAGAACTCTGAGTAAGCATTAAAAATGTTGGTTCTTCAAAATCTTCTTCCTGGTGATGGTGAACTGGGTGGATCAAATCATCCCTCCTTTCAAGAGCAACTAAAAGAGCTAGATCAACATCTGACTGAATGGAACAAAAGGTACCATAGCTTTGAAGGATCATAATGGCATAATCTGAGAGACTAAGGAGAATTCTGTCCTGTGATTTTCTTTCTCTACACTGATATTTACTTTCGGAAACAGTTGTTAGAGTCTAAGTCGCTTTGCGAACTCTCTAATGTCTAAGGACCATGGAAACCAAGAGCCCGGAGTACAGGTCTGCACACAAAACATGCAGAATGCCATTCTATGCAGAAACAAAGGACTCAGAAAAGCACTGTTTTTCCAGACTAGAAGCAAGAGTGTGTGCTCCTCAGTCAAAAGTTAACACTAAGCAACAAAATGTGTCAGAAACTACAATTTTCAAGTTCCTAAAAGTATTTCAGTCAAACCAATGGTTTCTGTAAAAATAAGTTAGCATTACACAAACACTAAAAATAAACTAAGTTATTTTCATGAACAATGGCTCATCAAGAAAAACAGATGAAGAATTATGTAAAATATAACCCATAAGATATTAGATATTAAATATTAACCATACACATTCAATGATGGTAAAAATAATCAAATGGAAAATATGATTTCCAAAAAAATCAGGTAAAATTTTATATGTTGAAAATTATAAAAAGCAATATAATAATTAAAGCAGAAATAATTCACTTTAAATTCAAAAAAAGGTCTGAAAAACATAAGCAAAATTAAAAATGTGGAGGCAAAATGATAGGAAATAAATATAAGATATAAAAAAGAAAGTAAATAAATCTAGCATATTTTACTAAAATCACAGAAGTTAAAAATTGAGCACAGCAGGATTTGAGATGATTTTACAAATCTTAAAATAATGACTAGATCACATCACAGGTAAAAAAAAAAAACTTAATAAAGTTCCAGAAAATAAATACAAATAAAATTATTATTTTGGAATACAACTTATGGGAGTGATAAAATCTAGCTCTTCTCAATGGTAGGCCACCTACCTAGCATATAAAAAGACCTATATTTGGTTCCAACACAATGGGAAATATAAATTCTAAGATTTAATGATAACATACCCAATCTGAGGCATGAAGAAATAAAAACAACAACAACAATCAAGCAACAAAAACAAACAAACAACAACAAAAAGAAAAGCAGGGAATTAATGAAGAGCTAATTGTTCAACAGAGAAAGACTTGCAGCCAGCAGATATCAGAATAGTATCTTTGAGATGCTGAAGTCCCTTATGGAGACTGTATTCTGTGATAATGTTGTTTGCCTTCCTCTGCTATGTGGTACCAGCAAACCACGGCCCTGGTGCTGTTCTGGAGAAGGCAACTTTTCAAACTGAAAGAAAACATCTCATCCTGTTAATACCTATGCACCTATGAAAACCTAACTGTGAAAAAGAAAATTATTGTAGATGGAGATTGCATGCTTGTGTCCCAGCCGCCCAGACTCAAATAATCACACAAAAACTATGTTAATTATAACATTGCTTGGTCAATGACTCAGGAATATTTCTATCTAGCTCATACATCTGAAATTAACCCATTTCTATTCATCTATGTATCAACACGAGACTGTGACCTACCAGTATGGTTCTGGCGTCTTTTTCACTTCAGCAGCTGCATGGCATCTTCCTGACTCTGCCTACTTTCTCTATATCTCTGTTCAGATTTCCTGACTGGCTTTACTGTGCTAAACCATGGCCCAAGCAGCTTTATTTATAAACCATTAAAAGCATAAAATTATGTCAAATTATACCTTGATATATATATATATATGAGAATATGCATGTCATAGAATTGCATAGACATATGCCATAGAATTGCAAATTCAATTTAACAGTTGAAAACCTGTTTAAGTGAATGAATACTGCAATCCATAATCACACATTCAACCAGGGACTCAAACAGTGAGAATATATAAAACTATTATGTCATTAAAGAAAATAACTCAAAAAGACAAAAATATGGAAAGAAACAATTTCAATAAAATATTGCAAAAATAAAACAAAAAGCTCATAAACTTAAAAGCAAATACAAGTTACGTATTTTTAAAGCAAAACAAATATTCTCAATTAAGGAAGATGTTATATTCTACTTCAATTAAAAAATAATAAAAACCATTGTATGGGTTTTCCAAAGTAGAAGAATTTTTAAAATAATTAATTTTGAATTCTGACAAACTATTTAAAATGCAAGTCTGAACCTTAATTGATATAACAAAATAATGAAAAAGTATTTTAAGAAAAATAATAATGACTAGAATGAATGCAATATATTACTAATGAAAATCTATTCACTGATCTGAAAGGGACATAGCATAATTCTCTTTATATTTCATCAGAATTTTAATAAAGTTTTCATAAGATATTATACAAGAAAAATTGATAGAATTAAAAAGATGAGAGACAAATGTAAAAATAATAATCGTAATATATATTTTTGTTAATTGAAGAATAAAGGAGAATATAAGGTAAGTACATAGAATATTTTAATTAAGCATCTATATTTTATAGTCAAATCTATAGCAAATTTTGTCTAAAAAAAGTTTCAACATGCAAATTAAAAAATACAATTGAAGTGCTTTCTAAACTTGACCAAATGCCAGACTGTCAAACAATTTTCATAGATTATATTGCATAATTTTAGACAACAGAAAAATTAAGTTAAAGCCTTTGAAATTATCAAATATACCTAAATATTTATAAATTAACCTGCTTATTTCTACTTACCTTGAATAAAATGCTGTCATTAAGAATTATAAGATATTTATAATCTCATCTTGACCAAACTGACATTTAATCTTAAGAGACTGAAGTAAATCATATCCAGAGAAATCTACACAAAATTGAAGTTGTGTGTGTGTCTGTGTTCAGAAAGGTCTATAAAATGCTGAATGCCTGGATTCAAATGTCCCCAGTGTTATAGCTCCCTTTCCCTCTACAGATACCCCCTCCCCATTCCATTTTTCATGAATTACTTGGTTCCTGCTGTTTCCTTCTGGAACTCCTCCCTTCCAGCTCCATGTTTCCTATTCACCCTGCTGACCCTACTGGTTTGTGTAGTTACTCCTGATTATATACCTTGTCAAGGTTAATGATCGAAACTCATAAGTATTTGAGCCACAGATAATGCATGTCTAGGTTTTTCTCACTATTACATCTCACTGGATATTCATGTATAATTAAACTAAATTAGCTGTGTGAAAGAAATTGCAGTGTAGGCAGAAGACACTTGGTCATTTCCCAGCTGCCCAGACTCCTGAAATAATCACTCAGAAACTATATTATTTAATCACTGCTTGGCCATTGACTTAAGTATATTGCTAGCAAGCTCTTTTATCTTTGGTTAACCCATTTCTATTAATCTGTTTATCACAAAATAGCTGTCGCTTACTGGCAAGTTTCTGGCACGTCTGTCCCTGCAGAGGCTACATGGCTTCTCACTGACTCCACCTTCTCTCTCTCTCTCTCTCTCTCTCTCTCTCTCTCTCTCTCTCACCTTTCAGCCTGGCTTTACTCTCTTAAATTGGCCAAAAGTAGCTTCTTTATTAACCAATGGATATAAAACATATTCACAGCATACCTCACCTCCCATGTCATTGCAGCAGTATTTCAGTCCTGTATAAGACAAAATGTGAGGAGCTGATCAAATCATTCAGCACTCAAAAGTACTTACTAGCTCTTCTTCTATAGGATCTAGGTTTGGTGCCCAGCAACCTCACAGCAGCTCACAACTGCCTACAGTCTAGTAACAGAGAATCCATGTCATCTTCTGGCTTTGGTGCACACCCAAAATGTACCAGTTGTATAAACATATATCCTCACAAATCACTCATAAAATAGAATAAAATAAATACAATAAAATATAATAAAAGAATTGTCAGCTTAACACAATAAGTGTCTGCTTCTGTGTTAATGAAAGTTGAAAGTGTTATTATTTATAGCAGGAAGCAGAAAGGGTAACAACATTGACTGAGAGTCTCCCATTGTGGAAGGAGAGAAATGGCTCTAGCAAGCTGACCCCTAAGTTACAAACACACACACACACACGCGCGCGCGCATGCACACGTGCGTACACACACACAATTAATTCTTAATGTGTTTTAACAGCAAAGCTAGCAGGCTCTGACGCCAGTAATATGTGGCCTTCTAGGCTTCCTATTAACAGGATCAAGGGTAGTGAAGGTACTGAAATCATGTTCTTCACTGTTTTGGAAGGGACTCTAGTTATTTCTTACTGTTTTTATTTTTTTTAAGTAGGAAATGTTGATTGATTCTGATTGGCCCACCAACATTCAGACACTTCACAGTACGGAAAGAGAGTGCAGCTATTTTTATTGCATAAACATCTGTCCCTGCCTCAGATAGAATGTCGGTATTGTGGAAGAATTTTTTCAACTTTTAAAGCAAATGATTTTATTGAAGAAAATGTTTCACAGATGCTGTCTTATTCAGGATTGATGTTACTGTAAATAAAACCCTATGACCAAAAGCAACTAGGGAAGGAAAGAGATTATTTCATCTCACTGTTTGTGGTCCAAGGTCCAGGGAAGTCAGGATACAAAATCAAGGCAGTAAGCTGGAGGACGAAACTGATGCAGACGCACTGTGGAAGTGCTGCTTCCTGCTCTGTCCCTCATGCCTCACCCAGCTTGCCTTCATATAGTACCCAGGGCCATCATCCTAGGGGTGGCTCTTCCCACAGTAAGCTGTGTTCTCCCAAATCAATCATCTATCAAGAAAATATGTCACAGACTTGCCTGCAGGCCCATCTGGTGAAGGTGTTTTCTCAACTGTAGCTCCCTCTTCTCAAATGACTGTAGTCTGATGCTTAAAGGTGATGTATGCTGACATCATTAGAAATAAACCTTAATCAACGAGAAAAAATGTGTTAGAAGAGTTCAGCAGAACAGCAAGAACATAAATTATTTAGTCCAACCCTTAAAACACAACCATGCCCTAGTTATGATGTCACAAAACAGAACAGTAGTATCTATAAAGTCTTTATCAAGGAACAAGTGTACCAATGGTCCTCAAAAGTAGAGGTTTAGAGCCCAGAGAGGTCCCTGTTTTTCTCCATATTGATTGCTAGCCTCACTCTAATGAAAGTCACATCCAAAAGGGGGAAGAGCTGCAAAAACCACGTAGGAGCCACGTAGTCAGGCCCATCCATGGCATAATGAAGATATATGCAGCTGCATGACACATAGGATGGCCCCGGGTTGATAATGTAAATCAAAGAATAAAAATGGCAATCTTCTGTTTCTTGAAAGAAGTGAAACTATAGATTACAGCTAATTTCCGAGGTTGCAATGCATGCAGTGTGCTTAAGACTCCAAAGCTCTGGGATCACTGATCATGGTGAAATTAAACACATACATCATCCTAACGATACCTCCCAGTAGATTGTGAACTTGAAAATGGAAAAAGGCATTAAAGACAATGCATTTGTATTTGTGTTCCCCTTTCTCAGGTTCAATTATTTTCCCATAGAAATTTATGCTTTCTATCATCCACACATTGATCAGCTTTTTAATAGACATTACTATTTTAAAAGAAATGAACTCCAAAGATCATAAACTCAGCAGCTGTTGTTTATCTAATTTTCTAAGGGACATATCTAATAATCCATTTCAAAATGGTAAGCGCTTATAGAAAGGGTAGGAAACTTTTTTTTGCTTTATTAAAGCTATGTTCAGAAAGCAATCACAAATGAAAGCCGTGTGAGAAAGGAGATACATTTTAAGAAGAAAATTTGTCTGTCACATGGAAGCTGTAGCTTGCCAGATTGTAACAGGTCAGCTGACAGCGAGATTGTCTGCTCAGCATTCCTTCGCTAATGTGAACCAATTCAACACAGCAGACTCACATTTTAGTAACAGAAACAAAAGATGAAAACAATCTGTATTTTGAATTATGTAATCAAATATTAATATGCATACATATGTGTATGTGTTAATAAAATATATCATTGTTTAGTATGTGATAAATGCATGATTCTACGAAAGAAGAGATGAAGTTAAAGGTTAAAGGTCATGAGATAACAAAATATGTTTTGATTAATACAACCCAACAAACATCAATATAAATGGTTAGGTCTGCTGTATAAACCGTATCTTTACGGTTATATTGAAAGACCCCCGGATCCCCTTTCCCAAGAACAAGGCTCAGCACTCTGGATGCAAGAGCAAGAGGTGGTTTATTGAATACACAGMRYCCTGCGGATGCTGCAGCTTTCAGTAGCTGAGCATGTCAGGCTGAAGTCAGAGGTTGCTTATATATGGTTGGAGAGGCAAGAAGCAGCTTACAGAAGC
>LOEQ01002464.1:198304-214248 GCA_001685075.1 Bramus lutescens
CAGATAGTGACTGAACTGTCTTTAAAATTTCCTGCTTCATGGAAATGTCTGCTGAAACTATGGGCCTGTAGCCTGAAGATGAATGCCCCAAAGGTACAGAGGAACTTTGGGCAAACCACTATTCTTAAAATTGCCTGTAAGAATAGCTTTGAAAATTTGAAACAGCATATTTGTGACTTTTATTCAAGAATTGAACAAGTTGAACATTCCCTTTTGTCTAAGTCCTGAGAATGTCAATTGCTAAAATCGTTTTTAAAAGTATAGAAGCTGGAAAAAAATCAAATATTTTTCATGTCTCTACATAAAGGAACAGCTTATATGGAGTTATTCTTTGTTACATAATTTATACCCTTTCAGTGGCACTGCTTAGAATGTTTAAGAGGTACAGCATGACTGGAAAAATTATCACTGGTGGCAGACTTTAAGTGTACATAATCTTAGCCAGGCGGTGGTCACACAGGCCTTTAATCCCAGCACTTGGGAGGTAGAGGCAGGCAGATGTCTGTGAGTTCAAGCTCAGGTCTGGTCTACAAAGCGAGTTTCAGGACAGGCTCCAAGAAAACAGAGAAACCCTGTCTCAAACAACAACAACAAAAGGACAAGTACATAATCTCACTCTGCTTCTGGTTTGTTCTCTGAATAAAAGATGAGGTCACTCCACTTCTGCTGCCATGCTTGCTACTTAATGACATCCTTTTTTCACCATGATGGTGGACATTTCTGTCTCTGGAAGAATAAACCAAAATAACCTTGCGCCATGTAACTGCTTTCATTGTGATATTTTAAACACAGCAAAGAAAAGCAGTTAATATAGAAGCTGAAGTTGGTACCAGAAGTCAGGCTTTAGCTCTGAATAACCAGATCATGTTGCTCTTGGGAGGGATGTGGCAGACTTTGGAACTACAGACTAGAAAAATAGTTGAATATAATAAGCATAGATTAATGGAACACTCCAGTAGGACACTGGAAGATAGTAGTTCTGAGAGCAATGTGGAGTGTGGTAGCCTGAATCAAGAGGTTCAGAGGAGAACAACTGGGCCATTCCTGAGATATTTTGACAAAGAATCTGGCTTTTTTCTTCTTTCTGCTCATGTAGAGATAATGCACCCTTAGGATAAATTAGAAATAACAGACTAATTGCTTTTGGTGAGTAAAATTTTAAGAATATATATTATAATATATTATTTATTGAGAATATAATATAAAATATAAGAATATATTTATATTGAGAGAGAGTCTGTGAAAGGATCATTATTAGTATCGACTATGGAAATGTGGGGCAAAAAGAAAATACACAGTTTGGAAGAAAAAGTTCACTAGGAAACTTAAAGGTACAGCCAGATATATGCCAGAAGAGAGGCAACATTTGTTAAGGAGATTAGCACCACTAGGGTAAGGCCTGCTTTACGCTGGAATAAATGGAAGGGGACCCTCAGCAAAGTTCAACTTGTGAAAGAGAACCTATGGTATTTTGCTATAATGACAACTAACTAAAAACACTATTGCAATAAAGGACTAAAGATGCCCTATCTTTATACATGGCTGGCAGTGTTGCCCACATGGCGCTCCCGTTAAAGGCTAAAAGAATGAAAGAGTGAAGGGGTCATTTATTCTATCATCTCTGTAGTTCCAGAGTCACTGAGGCCAGGGGAAGGATTCTAGCTGGTTAAAGGGCTGTGAGATATTTAATAAACTCATATGTAGCTCTGCTTCTTCCTCGGAATCATAGACTGCCCTCAGTAAGGGGAGAGAAAACCGAAGCAAGTGAGCATGGTCAGATGGCTTGTGAGCTGACTGAGGTCTCCAAGGAAATAGTCTAAGTGTTACAACTCTGCTTTATCCCAGAAAGAAAAGGGAATATAAAGGCTGGGGACAGGGGCTAGTGGGTAAGCCAATTTGATTCTGTGGCATTTTCCTATCATAAGGCTTCCTATGTGGCAGTAGCGAAGCTCCTACTACAAGTCTTACTTAGCATCTGTTCAACAAGGTAAAAACTAGCAGGGAACTGTGCCAAGGGTCATGCTAAAGAAAAATCAGGCATCCCGTTTAGAGACAGCATTCACATAAGGTCAGGCCCCAGGGTCTAGAGATATTCTCCAGAGAAGGCCAATGAAAATCTTCTTCCCAGATTTACTTATTTGTCAGAAATATAACATTTTAATCTGCTATGACATGAGCACAAGGTTGTGAAACTGAAATCCAGCATATTTAATGTCTGAAGAACTTGGATCTTTAGCTCAACGGTCTTAAAAATTGGGTGGCATGGCTTTCTCTAACCTTCTCCTTCACGAGACACTGTCAAGTGAATTTTTCTAGTTATTTGTCCTTAAATCATGAAAATTAATTCACATAATCTTAGAAATCCATCTCTAGATTTACACAATAGAAATATAAATTAAAATTTAAATAAAATTTTGAAATGCACACCAAGAAATTATTATGAAAGTCTCTGAAAGCAAAAGATGCAAGGGAATGTTTTCAGAGAGAGTAATTTAGCAAAGCTGAGGATAAGCCTGTGAGCCAATTTTTGAGACTACAGGTGCCAAATACTGCAATGATCTGCCTTGGAATAATAACCTGCTCCATACCTCAGTTTTTTCTCCTCTGTCAAATAGAAATTTACATTTATTTTTGCCTACAGGATGTGGAGGAATTTCAGTTATTTGCAATTATAATTTCACAGTAAAATAAAGTAGTGTTTAATTTAATAATGTAACCTAGGAAAACAATATAAAGGCTTTACTGCCTTTCTTGAATTTGAGGGAAGCAGTATTAATTTGTTGTGGGTATAGAGGTACTTGTACTAACAGAGAAGAACTAAGAGAACCAGGAATATTAATCACACAGGGGTGTCTCCTCAATAGAGGAAACAAAACTCAAATACCTGCATTCCATCCAGAAAGCTGAGAGTAGATTTTGTTAATGACCTGGTGACTTTTTGCTATCTGTGGCAGTAGACCTCACCCACCTATGCTATACAGACAAACCTTACACACCTTCTGCTGTAGAGGCATATTTCACCCAAATTCCCCAGAATGATTATCCCAGACCCTCTCCTCCCTAGACCTTACTCATTCTTAGGGGGAGATGTCACATGTACTTTATGATCAGATGACCTCTATGTTATCGGTCAGAGACCACACTCGGTTCTAGGCCTTTTAGCTATAGAACCCACCCATCCCCATGGTTGTAAGTACTTTCTAAAAGAGTCTCTCTGTAGTCACACCTAAAGATTTATTGAGCACCTAGAATTGCAGTAATGGGATTGATTTGCCTGGAAACGCTTTCCCAGATTGTACTGTGCTTTAAATATGCTGACAATAAACTAAATATGCTGACTTTAGACTTCTGATCCAGACTGATAAAATCAACCTGCACCCAGTTTTTGTTCATATCTCTTTGAGCTGTTCACTTCCCTATCTGACACCTGCCCTCACTAACTAATTTGAAGAGACATTCTTACTGATGCTCAATGACATCTTTGTTGCATTTTGACCCTCTCCATTACACTTTACAGATGCTAGCTAGACTGTTCTTAGGTGAAATGAAATATTGAAAGCACATGTGCAGTTGAATATCTATACACATGTGTGAACTCACACAGAATGTGCATTTTACATCTAACACATGTAAGTATGTATGTGGTCAGGCGAAGTCACTCCCTTCAAGTTGAATGTATCTCTCTGAAGTCCTGGTTATCTCAAACATTGCCTTCTTCATAGCCCTGATTAAAATGCCACTCGTTCAAAATCTCCTTTCTTGTCAATTTTATCTAAATAGAAACTTGAGAACAGAGAACAGATCTAAATTTAGTATCTTAGGATAGTTTCTCTTTTTTTATGTTAGTGAAAGACAGCAGTGATTTTAGTGTTTTGCAAAATAAATATTCCTATATTTTTATACTTTCTTCTTTCCTAAATCTTTTATCTGAATGTTTTTAAGTTTATCATCACTACATTTATTTATCTCAGACTCCAAAAATAAATGCATTATCTCCTTTCTATAATTTTATTAAAATACTTTGAAATTTTATTGCTACAGTGGACAGCTTTTCTTGATTAATTATAAAGTGTTAATATTTCTCAGGACTGTATATTCTCTTCATTCTGCAGCCCAGTGACTCCAATGTGTTCTGATTTTTCAATGTATATGTTATACACAAATAAAACACAAACTGATATTCCAACCTTGACCAGCTCATATTTATGGTATATTCAGCTACACTCTTAAGCCAACATCCATCTTTACATAAGCAGAAAATCTTATTTGGAAAACCACCATTGTTCTTCACTAACAAATTTATCTACTCAAAGTTAGCCTTCATCATCTCTCATCTTCCTAGCCAGGAAAGTGACAAATAACATATAAATTAGAAGGCATATCCTACATTAACAATGTTCTTTATAGTCTCTATCAGGAATTAACTCAATTAATTATCTACTTAGTAACTCACTACATGTTTAGATGGTGACAGAAATTACGTGTACTGTTCACTATCACACCAAGATTACCACAATGTAATGTCTTACCACTAGGCTCCAGTAAGGTTAGTAAGCTGTGGGCTGTCATTGTTACAGTGGGAGATGGACAATGGCCACTTCTGACTGACACCCATTATTTTTAAGGCCTTCAGATACAGCAAGTGTTTAAACCCCTGCACAAACCACAAGGAAAAAGAATGCTTTGTGGTGCTCGGCAGCCGGTGCTAATAAATTCACATCTTTTCTTGGACTTCACATTGCTAAGTTCCTAAGTGATGCTCTGCATTCTGTCTCTCATTTTCCAACTTCAGAGTGAAGCAGAGCCGCGTCTGAGTGCTCAGGAGGCTTACAGGTGGTGCTGCTGTCACTGTGGAGAGAATTACTATTTGCAGTGCAAAGATGAATTGCATGGTAAAAAGTGTTTACATATGAGAAAAGATAAATGAATTAACGTGACAAATATTTCTCCTCAGAAAACAAGAGTGCAATAGATTTTACATAATGAGGTATAGATTACCAACAGTGTCAAGTACCTGCTTTCTTATTTTTTCTTAGAGTCCTGGTTTGTGAAATTATTGTGTTCATAAAATATCTTGATAATCAGAACATTGGCCTGAAGTGACTGAAAAAATTATTCAACTCTAAAAGAGACCAAATTATTCTTATCCTTTTATGTGCATATATATATATATATATATATCTGTGTGTGTGTAAATATATAGATGTATATATATGACAGAATACACATTACATGTTTACTTAATATATTTTAAAAATATACTCTCTGTCATCTCTATAACTCAGAATAATTATATTTGAACAATAGCATCTTAGTTATAAAGAAAGTGATTATCCTACAAAATTATGGAGACTGAGGCACAAGATGTGAAGCAAGAAAATGATCAGGGGATGCTGTAAAGTCCATGACACACCTTTAATCCACAGACCAGCCATTTCTGGGACCAGGAAGAGCCACTAGTTCACTTCTGTCTCTAGACTGAGTAAGGCCCAAGCTGAAACTCAAAAGCAGATGAGGAAAGGCATCCTGCTGTCTTCACTTGGTTAGGTTAATGCAGATGGGAAGACCCCTCTTAACTACAAGTGGTACCACACCCTGGGATGGAATCCTGTATGGTATAAACAGAGCCGAGCAGTAGCTTATTCATCTCTGTCTGCTTCCCACTATGGGGACAATGTGACCAGCACCGCAGCTCCTGCTAAATGACTTCCCTATTGTAAGCTATTGTAACTTTGAACTGGGAGCAGATATAAATCCTTTTCCCTGACTTGGTTTCTCCCTGGATGTTTTTTTCACAGCTATAGCAAAGGAACTAAGACTAGTAATTAACAGGAGAAAAGATCAGTGTTGAGGCACAAGAAGAGTGTCTTTGGAGGAATGTTGTGGAGTAGATTGTTACAAACTACTGGCCACAAACTATAGACATGTTTGAAACTCATTCTTCTTAAGAAGATGACTTGAAAAATTATACAAATTTCAAGTTTTATACTCTTTGTGCATAACAAATTTGCCTACTATAGTTTGGCAGCTGCTGGTAGAGGAACGGTAGCCTGGATTGGAGACAGACAGATAACAAATCTCAGTTTGAGCACAATTCAGTGTTGCATGGTTATAGCAAACAGCCAAGTAAATCAGTATGAGAGACAAGATTTATTTTCACTCTTGGTTTTGGAGGTCTCAGCTGATGGTCTGCAGACTCCACTGTCTTTTGACCTGTGATGAGGCAGAGCATCTCGACAGAAGAAACTGATAGAATAGATCTCCGCATCTCAGACAGGAGGCAGCAGACATCGCAGCTTCACAGGTGGAACTGTCTCTTCCACATTGGTTGCACCAGGCCCCTATCAAATGGTGAAGCTCACATTCAGAAATGTGGTCTCTCAGATCGTAATGGTATCTGGAAACTACTTTACAAATACATCCAGTCTGCACTTGGCTCTTTTTGTGGTGTCTTACCATCACACAGGGAATCACTATTTTCTGTGTCATCAAAAGCCCTTCACTGCAGGGAGGCAACAAAGTGCCCTCTCCCTCCATGGCGGTTACGTTAACAGTAAGGAATACTGAACCAAAGAGCATAATATTTGTCAAAAATTATTGATATAGTTGTCCCTTGTTCTACTGAGACATTTTCTGTTTTAGAAACATCTTATTCAAACATCATGCACATCAAGCACAGTGTGAGAAGAAATGAGGATGCATAAAAAGTGAAGAAGTGAAAAAATGAACCTGGAAATTGGAATTCTAAGGTCTGAGAGTCAGCTGGATGAAGCTGTAATACAAATGCACAAGTTTCTTCTTAAAAAGAAGGGAGGCCCTGTATAGTGACAAATGATAAGTGTCTGGCAGGACCACAGGCTTGAATAGAAACCCCAAAGAACTATTTTTTGTTGAATGGATGTTACAGAGGCCTCTATGCATAAGGGCAAAAATAAGTAAAGTAGAATGATTTTATCAATTGTGTGAAAAACTCAACTCAAAAATTAAGCCTTGATTATATTGTTCTTATATATGGTGATAGTATATTCTGTTTTTAAAATTGGTATTCTGTTTGTTATGTGATCTTTTAGGGTTAA
Source organism: Bramus lutescens (assembly GCA_001685075.1). Classification (NCBI taxonomy): domain Eukaryota; kingdom Metazoa; phylum Chordata; class Mammalia; order Rodentia; family Cricetidae; genus Bramus; species Bramus lutescens. The sequence goes on from LOEQ01002464.1 coordinate 205,381, forward strand.
GCCCTCACTACTTGTTGCTCGTGATATTACAACAGCTAAATGTTCCTTAGATTGACACTTCACTATTCAGGACTTCCCTTCTTCTTAAAAAGAAACTTGTGCATTCATATTAGTTTGCCACCTAGTGAAAGGAACTCAAATTACACTCCATCCTCAAGGAGAAATGAGCTCTGAGATCTGGTCACTTTATGGTAATTATACCATTAACATGGTTTTAATACACAATAATAGTACATTCAGGTCGGCAGAGTATATTTCTGCTCAAAACAGTCACTTTTAGAGACAAACATTTATTCCAGTGATGGTATTAAATGATTCTCTAGAATTCCTTTTAGAATTGCTGACAGGACTTCTACCGACATAATGGCCATGAAGAAAAACATTTACCATTTTCAAAAGTCTACATGGAATATATTTTTTCTTTGTTTTTCTTACTTTTACCATTTTCATAGTATCTCCCCCGACACACACACATACACACACATACACACACACAAAAGAAATGCTAGATGCATTTAAGATAAAAAACTTTAGTTTTTAGAGTAGTTGCTGATTTACAGCAATGCCAAGATTTCCCATGCACTCTCTGCTCCCACACACGTATAGCCTTCTGCACTGCCAGCATGCCTACATGAACATCGAATATGCTGTCACTCATAAAGCTAAATTAACACATCATCAGTCCATTCACCTTAGTTTTTGCTGTGGCTGCCGCTCATCCTGAGGTTTAACAAACGTACGATGGCATGTCTGTTTACTCAGCACACACAGAGACGTTTCACCAACCTCTCCATGCTTCACAACTCCCCTCCCATGTTCTCAGTCATGACTCATGCCCTCTCTACAGATGAGAAAGGATGGGCATGAAGGCTTTAATAAACTACTAAAAAGCCCATACACTACATGAATAGGAAGAAAGAGTATTAAATCAAATTCATCAGATTCGAAACAGGGCAGTTAGTCACCTCCCATTAGGTCAGATATTAAGTTCGAATTATGGCAAATCTTTATTTAAGCAGGTACGATTAACTTTAACAACATAATAAAAATGTTTGAACTACTCATAATAAATTTCCTGTTCTTAAGAGTGAAAATTTTGATCTGGGCATCAAAATTTGAGCCCTATTGACCATTAATCTTGAAGTATAAGTTTACAACAGGGAAACTAGATAAACAGGAAATTTCAACAAAGAAATTAAAATAACTATAATTGTATGGTTTATCAAGTTTGTGCCATTACTGGGAAAACAAACATAATAAATAATTCATCCTAGTAACTACCTCCAGAATAAAACCTGTATTGTTATCAAAACCTATTTTTCTGGGACAGCACAACATGAGCACAGAAAAAGATTGTCAGAAAAAGACCATCGTTATTAATATTTTGTTTAATCATACCTTCTTCCTTTAAAAAAATTACACCACAATTTGAAAATCTGTGAGGTAATTTGTGTCAAAAGGTATGAAACTCCTCAAGAGAATAAAAAAAGTTCCATCTTAATAATACAAATGAGATCTACATGTATTTTTCAAGTATTCCATAAAAGCTATAAAATTATTTCCAAAGAAAATTTTCTGAGAGTGATGATTATCTGAGGAGTTCCTATAAATCAAGAACATACTTTGGATAGAAGCTTGGTTTCAACCTAAAAATGTAACTCGCCTGCAGCTAAAACATAATTCAGTTTGTTTTTCACAAGATAATGTTGGTGAGTTTATTAGTATGAGTTATTATGTCAAGGAGTTAACGCTGGATTCTTAAAAATATTCAGAGAATGGACCCAGAAAGCACTGCCTCGCTGTGTCAGTGACTTTTCAGCAGTACAGACCAAGCAGCTGTTCTCGGGGCTGCCAAGGTACTGCCTGCTAGAGGTTGACTGACGTCTCTCTCTTTCATTGGCTTCCAAAGAACTCTCTCAGATCCCTGCCCCATCCAGGGTAGCACTCATACATGGAGTAGTGCAGGAAGACCTTATTGAAAAAGAAAACAACAACAACAACAACAACAACAAAACAATCTTCCTGAATGGCATTTTGCATTTTACACTTTTAGTTGCTTTGACAAATATCATGGGGAAACAATTTAGCATCCATGTGGGTTTCCCCTTGTGTTTGTTGTTCGCACACAGATTCAGACTCTTCAGTTCAGGGTCAGTTTTTTTTCCACTTGCTGAGGGAGGCTGAACACCATGGCAGGGAAGCTGCAGGAGAGCAAGCACCTCCCTTCATGAAGGAGAGACAGCAGGGAACAGGACAGAAAGAAGAAAGAGAGAAGCTAAGATGCAGCGCTCTGGAACCTGCCCACAGGGATCTGGGAACACTTCGTTTAGATATACCTCCATATTTCAGAGTTCAAATCTTTCTTAAACAGCCCCCACATGGAGTCTAGCAGTACAGCCATGAGACTGTGAGCGACATTTCCTAGTTAAAAGATAATACGCTAATTTGATAACTTCTCAGGGGTTATTCTAGCATTAAAAGTCTTTTGTGGATCAACTACGTATTCTAATAGTTCTCTGCTTTAAAACTTTCCTTTCTTGGGTTTTAACTTCTTTATAGTTATTTTCCCTGTGTGAAATCCCCAATTAACAAGAAACTTCATAAGACATATCTCTATCTCACTAAACTGAGGCTAAACTGGCTGCTTAACCATTTTTCAACATTCCTAAACATAACTAAGAAGAAAGGCTTTTGAGCTAGAAACTATGACCCCAACTTTTAACTATGGTTCATTTCATTCACTCCATTACAGATCATTTAAAACCAGCAACTACAGACATAGTTTTCCTGTCCCACCCACCTGCTCCCAAACAACCACTCAGAGCTTAATACTAGTTACAAATGCTCAGCTAATAGTTCAGGCTTATTAATAACTAGTTCTTACATTTTAAATTAATCTCTATTTCTTATCTATGCTTTGCCATGCGGTTTTGTATCTTTTCTCAGTACAGCATGCCCATCTTGCTTCTCTCTGTGTCTTCTGGCAATTCCTCCGACTCCACCCTTCTTCTGCTCAGCATTCTCTGTTTGGCACTCCCCCTAATCTTGCCCTGTCCTGCTATTGGCCAATTAGCTTCTTTATTAAACCAATCACAGCAACATATATTTACACAGTGTAAAGGAATATTCCACAAGCAAAAACTAACCTCGGGATATTTAGCCATGGCATGGTATTCTTGCAAGAGAAAGTTGCATCCAAATAATACAATCAGGCCTTCCAAAGAGAGGGATTTACTACAAAAACAATAACCATATTTTGTCTCTAAGTATGACCACAGAATTTATATTCAAGTTTATCTTCTTATGCTTTGCATGTTTATATTTATGTATTTGTAGATATATTATCTATGGAGGACATATCAAATATCAAGAGTTTTGAAAGAAATCACAAGAATAAAGACCATTTGGGTTAGTAATAAAATTGGCATTGAGCTTTTCACAGCAAGACATTTACTTCAGTTACTTTTTCAGTTAATTTTTTATACAGCATATATTGATCATGAGTTTTCCCTCCTACAACTTATTTCAGATCTTCCTTACCTCCCTACAAAGGCAACTTTTGGTTCTTCCTCTATCTCTTTCTTGAACAAGGGACAAACAAACAAAACCTTGAAATATCTAAACAAACCAAAAACCCTAGGGAGTTTTTTTTTCTAAAAGTAATTGCCCATTAAATAGGGGGTTATTTTTGTGTGGACCAAGTATTCCTGCTCGAGGGTGTAGTTGCTATTTTCAGTGATACTCCACTGGGGGGACAAAACTGATTACCCATTCACCAGTAGGTATCAATTGCAAGTACCTTCTTAGATTTGGTATCTTTTCTCCATTTCCCCCTCTCAGTATTGAGACCCCATTTTAATTACATCTGCGAAGGCTCTATTCATGCTATCACTGTCTCTGTGGGTTTTTTAGTGCATCAGTCCTGATGAGGATGGAAGACACTATTTCCTTAGGGTCATCTGCCACCTCTGGCTTTTACAAACTTTCTGCATAGATCCCTCACGATTGAGAGTTTGATGAAGACATCCCATTTAGGACTCAGAATGGCAAAGCCTCTCACTAGCTGCCCACAACACTGTTCAGTTGTGGATCTCTGTGGCAGTTCCAATCTACAGTAAGAAGTTTCTGTGATGAGGGTTGAATTAGGAACTAAGTAATTATTCATATGATTCTGGTATTCAAAATAATGTTCTATCAGGAATGGAGCAATAAAAATAATGTACAAATCAACACAGAAAAGTGAATTACACTTAAAGACATGTCTTAAAAAGTAAACTTATTGGATTTATTTTGTAATACTGTTGAATAAATACATTTTAAAAAATCTTACAATCCCCAAAACCTCTCCAAAAAGTTACAAAGGAAAGAAAATGGTTATACTATCAAACACATTAAATAAGAATATGACATTTTTCAGTCTATCAAAATGGTTTGAAGAGACTAGCAGCTTGCCAAATTTTCCAGAAGCCCCATAGACTTCCATTTCTACTTTCTTTCAGGCCCTCTTCCCTATTAATGAGTAAGTAAACCAAGCTGCCCCTGGGAGTACCCTGATGCCTTTAAATATCTTACTGGGATAGTTCAACCTTTTAAATTAATCACTGCAACTAAATCATCTATTACATATGGGTAAGGGTGAAAGTAGTAAAATATCTGCTAGACTATTTTTTACTTAAAATGAGAAACTATATGAAGAAAGGCAAATAAAATGCCAATTCACGTTAGGCACTTCATATTCCAATTTATACAGACTTTTAATCTTGTGCATTTTCCTTCATTCTTTTCTAAGAGTATGAAGCAACCTCAGATCAATGCCATATGGTATTTTGTTTCCAAACCAAAGGAGTCTAATGTAGGTTGTGACATATGATTCACCCTACTTTGCTACTCTTGAAAAACCATTAATATTTAACTTAATCTATTCAGAATTAACTATCACAGCAGTCAGTGCTCCAAGGACTGTATGCTTAAATTCACAGGAGACATTACAGGAAGCTGAAGAATCTCTTGTCTTCCTTCTAGCATAATGAGCAACCCCTTTAGATGTGTGTGTGTGTGCGTGTGTGTGTGTGTGTGTGTGTGTGTGTGTTCATATGTTCTTATCATGTGGTTGTGGCAATTAACAAGAGAACCCAAGACACTGTCATAACGAAGTTTGGAAAGTTCTGCATAGGATAACCATAATTTAAAGAAAACAACTTTTTGACATATACTTTTTCTGTTTAAAAGGGCATCTGCAGAGTAAACTCAGAACCTCAAAGAAATCAATCCCCACAGGATTTATATCCCCTCAGGGTTGATTCTAGGCTCTTTTTTCGTCACTAATTGTATTGACAGCTGGTAGTTCCTACCCTGAGACAGTTTATTTTATCTCCACATATTTATTGAAATGCACCTTGTTTGGTATCGACCTGACAGCAGTAGGAAGCAGTGGATAATGGTAAATTCCCTGGGGTCCTGACAGACGGTTTCACTATTCAGCTTCACTGCCAGCATTAGACTCCACAGCACAACACAAAATAAAGTCTCTGTAGGAAAATGAAGTGGTGTCTAAATTAAAGGGGAATGCATTAGTTCACATGCAACACTGTGTTTAGTGCTTAAACTCAAGGATAATATTTTACAAGTTGCAAAATTTCTGCCCAGGTATCAAAACAGGGAATATGAAGTGTCAAATATGCTAACTATAGTTGATGTGAGCCAAGGCTGTAGCTTCAGTATTCATATCCTACAAAATTCAAGATGCTATTCAAAAATTATACTTTAGTATAAGCTTTAAACAATTATTTAAAAAGTTATCACTAAATACAGATTATGTACTAATTAGACAAAACTTAGAAAAATTTACTTTATATATTTGGTTTGTCTGGTTTGGTTTGGTTCGGTTGTTTTATTTTGTCTCTTTTTTGTTTTGTTTTGTTTTGTTTTGTTTTTTTGAGACAGGTTTCTCTGTGTAGCCCTACCTATGCTGTAACTCACACTGTAGAACAGGCTCAGAGATTTGATTGTCTCTGCCTTCCAAGTATTGGGATTAAAGACATGTGCCACTACCACCAGAACAATTAACTTTTAAAGGGACTTTCTATGATAAAATGTTTGTTGCTAGTAACATTTGAAAGTGGACTTTCAAATACAGTATAATTAGAAAAGATATGTTTACAAATGAGTGTTACCTTGCAATTGATGAAGTATCCCAGGCACAAATTAAAGTTAGTTCTTAAATGATTTAAAATGTTAACTCTTGTGGCTAGAGTTAAATCTGTGGCTCTGCAGTTAAAAGTAAATATTGCATGTAGAAGACCTGCGTTTGGTTCTCACCACTCACACAGGCAGTTCACAACTGCCTACAGTTGTCTGCAGGGCATCTGCTGCCCTCTTCTGTTCTCCATGAGCACTTGTTCTCTCATACACACACACACACACACACACACACACGCACACACAAACGAGCTCATTTGCAATGTCTCTTTCCTATAGTCTTCTTGCCTTCTCCCTAACTCTCTCTGCTGACAGGACCCATTCCTTGGTTCTGGTTAAGTGGCTGCAGAGCAGCAAAGTACAGTTTACAGCTTCCCAGAGAAGACCTCCTGTCTATTACTCTCCTGTGTCCCCAGCCCTGTCTCCTTCCATAAAAGTGTTTGGTGCTCTGAAAGCCTTGAAACAGAAATCTGAGACCGAGATCTTGCCTGCTTTAGGAGCAGCTGTAAGTAAAACCATTTTTTTCCCACAGATGTCTTTCTTCTGGAATGAGGATAAAGCAGTTAGCAAATCGAATTACATTCCCACCCTTTCTGGCTCATTCTATCTACCATTGACTCTGCCCTTAGCGTTATCACTCTGTCTCATTTTCACTCATCTTCAATTCTTGCTTGTTTTCTCAACAGTGCAGTCATTTCCAATAACAAGAAAAAGCATGTCACTTACCTACTTAAATCTTTCAAGTGATATTCACTTTTCTAGAAAAGAAAGTTCACTTATTGATAAAAATGAGCAAACTTTTACAGTAAGAATTTTACAGTAAGTCTCCTGAAGAATTCTTATCTCAGACTTCACGAAGTGCCTGCTGTGGACATATCTAACGCTGCCCCCAACAGTCCGTGCCTTTGTGCTGTTGCCATCCAACTGGGGAAGTAGAACTCATGACTTGCTGCTGATCTTGCATCATAGGATAAGAGTGATAAGAAATCATCCTAATTGCTTTGTGGAATTTTACAAGATTATATCCTAACCCCTGCTGGCTCTCCTTTCCTAGATGAAGAGTCAACTACTTTGTTGTGAGAAAGAATCTGAAGATGCCCCACAGCCATGAAAGGAAGCGGGACATGTAGGAGGTGAGGACTCCCATCCAATCAGAAGTAAGGCAAAGAAGACCTAATTCAAATTATCACAGGAAATTTATTCTGCCAAGAGCCTGCATACATTTGTGCATGGAGCCTCCCCTCGCATAGCTCCACATGAACACAGCTTAATTCTAGGCTTAAGAGTTAATGAAATGAGAACTCAGCTAAAACATGCAGTCATCTAAACCATAAAAATGGGTTTTAAAGAATGTTCCTGTAGGCTGTTAAATTTGTAGTGATTTATGCAAGGAAAAAAAATTAATATCTGTCTTGAATCCCTTAAAAATACACAGCCAGACCAATATCCATTACTCCTGCTGCGACTTCCCCACTACCTGTAACTAAAGAATGCTTACACATGGTTGAAGTTCTGATCATTAGCATCCCTTTGAAGATATTTGTCCCTAGCTTAACGCCTGGAATTAAATCCCATTTTCTTATCTCATGTAATGATCATATGCCAACTACAGTACACTTTGTAATTGCTTCTTACCAAATTCCTCTTCTCTGCCCTCTTTTGTGAATGAACACACAGAGAGAAAGATATGCAAGTTATATGCATATGTTACAGGAAAAGGGACTTTCCCATCACCAGTCACCAGTGCTTGGGTGTATGCTTTGGTGTTTTGAATGATTAGCAAGCACTTTGTTCATGTAACAATCATCAACCTGTGAATAGTGATCGGTAAATATTTTCTAGGCAGTACTAACACAATGTAAATTATTGGTAGTCTTCACAAAATTAAAATTATTCAAACTATGAAATTGTACAAGCCAAAAGTTAGAACATGCACATGCTCCCATGATATTTTTAAATCTTGATAAGCTCTTTCATACTTGCTCTTTCTCTCACTAACAATCATAGTTTCTGTGTTTTGTTTACTCTTTTACACAATACAGCAAGGGCAGTAGCATCTACAGAATATCATTGTCCTCCTGCCATATGTAATTCAACCAAGACCAGCCATACCTTTGCCTCAAGGTATGAGGCAGATTGCGTTACCACAAACAAAAAGCCAGAATGCCCTAGAGAGTGAAGAATGAAACACAATTAAACTTTCTTCTACTGTGAATCTGCAAGTTTGACTTGAGTGATCAAAGAAGATACTCACCTGTGCATTTATATTCTCTTGTTGTCCAATAGACATATCTGCACAATATTTTGGAATGTAAATTATGCTCAGTTGAACAAACTAAATAACAGCATTGTCATTGGAGTAATAGATGCTTGGGAAAATACATATGAATGGTCCTCCAATGAAAGACAATGCTAATTCAAAAGGCTTTTAAACGTAGTAAGTTTATAAAATTTTCTAAGACTATGGGATCGGGGAAGAAGTTATCTTAACCAAGAGAGCTATTTTAGGGTTGGCTAAAATATTGGCTCTAGAGGGGTTCCCAGGTGTACAAGGGGATTTCCCCAACTAGTTCCGTGGGCAGCAGAGGAGAGGGTGCCTGGATTGATCTTATCCCATAGCCACACTGATGAATATCTTGTATATCACCATAGAACCTTCATCTGGCGATG
>LOEQ01002464.1:220883-232156 GCA_001685075.1 Bramus lutescens
CCTTTGGAAGAGCAGGCAATGCTCTTAACCGCTGAGCCATCTCTCCAGCCCGACAGATTACTTTCTACTTCCATGTCATATATGTGCAATGTTGTTTTATACACACACATATGAAACTCAGTTGAGAGAAAAGGTCATATTTGACTTTTCAGATTTGGTCAATCTGTATTATTTGATATTAATTCGCATCTATTTTTGTGATATTTATAACATATATGCATATTTCAGGCATAAATAATGAAGCTAGTCATTTGTAAAAGAAAGATGATTTGGAAGTTACAATCCACATTCTTAAGCAATAAACTATCATAAAATACAGAATCTAAATTTTCACATCAAACAGTTAATGGAAAGCAATATACACTAGTATTGATTTAAGAGACACTATCTAAATTGTTTGGGGCTGCTACTGATTTCTTTTCATAATATCAAATGTTTCCTATTGCAAAATCAATATAGTACTTTACAAGATATTTAACCTGCTTGACAACAGGCGGTATAATCAGAAACCCATTCTTAGGACCCTGTTTGGTTATCATAGTAAATCTGATGGTTGATTACTTTGGGATATAAAATATGCAAAAAATTAAAGAAATGATACCATTAAGAGGAGTGGATGGGGATGGACTGGGAGGTAAAGTGGTGGTGGGGGAAGTGGGAGGAGGGGTGAGAGGGGAAACTGTGGTTGATATGTAAAATGAATAAAATAAATAAATAAATAAAATATGCAACAATAGTTGCTGATAAACAGACTTTTAATACAAGGTAAAGACTGTGCATATAATAGAGTAGATGTTGATTATTATATATGAGAACAAACTAACATTAGTAAAATTGTCTAAAAAGCCTCTCACCTCTGAATCTGCATAATAACTGTCGATATTGTATTGTAAGTGGCATAGTACACATTTCCAAAAATATCCAAGAGGAGCAAATGTGAACAACCAGTCACTATTTAAATAGAACAGATAGCTGGAATCCACTTTCAGGTTGCAGATGTAAATTAGGAATGTAACAGACACAGAAGTTCACTTTGCACATGGTGAAAGGTTTCTGTCTTGAAAAATATTCTATAAAGGAAGACACATCAATGTTCTGTGTTCAGTGTCTCTTCTTCAACTTGAAATTTGAGGATTTATCCGAAAAGCTAACAAAATCTTTAGAGTTTTCCTATGCTACGAAGACATTTCAGGAAACCAAAAATGAAAAACTTGGGTAAATTTGTGGCTGAATCACACCTTAAATGTGCATTTGATAGACATGGGTTGGCCACAGGAAAAAATGTATTATGAACAGACTATAATACTGTTTCATATTTGAGAAGGTGTCTTAAAGCATCCTAAAAAGAGTTATCAATAATGTGCCTATGCTACCGTGTGATGGTCATCTCAGCACTGGTGGATGAGAAACAAGAGGATCACCAAAACTTCAAGGCCAGCATGGTTTACAGAGCAAGTTCTCAGGCAGCTAGATCTACATAAAAAGGCTCAGTGTCAAAAAAAAAACAGATCTGTACTTTTTAAAAAATGTTGGCTGAGTCCCCAGAAGGTGCAGAGTCCCAGCGGCGAGCGGCGGGTGGGCGCATGGGTGGGAGGCAGACACATTGTATGAAATAGAATTGGATATTTATTACTTAGAGGAGAGAAAGAGTGGGAAAAGCATGAGAAGAGAAAGGAGAGAAACAGAAAAGGGAAACGGGAGAGACAAGAGAGACGCATTCGCCAAGAGAGAGGACAGTAAGAAATGAAGATGGCGAGAGCAGAGCAGGGGTCGCCGGGAGTGGGCGTGGCTTGTCTCTTAAAGATATGAAAACTGTAATGATACTTATGAATAAAAGTGGTGGAACACTGTATACCTTTGCTGTGTAGCTATTTCCTGTAAGTTGAAATAGTTGCTTCTAGAGGGAGGTTGGAGATTCAGAAGACTTAGGAAGCTAATGGAACTTTAAGCTTACAAAAGCTCAGACATATGTGATGTTCCTAAGTCCCTCCCCGGAAGTTGTTAACATAGGAACCAACTGTTAAAGGGGAGTCTCTGATGGAATTCCCTTCAATTTCCCTTCAATCAGGAAAGGATTCCAGAGGCACAGTTTTCCTGAGCTATCCTCCAGGCAGAATGGATGGGAGGGTGTCTGTCAGTGCAGCCGCCTTTCAGTAACCAATGCCCCTTTAAGGATCCTTGATAAACCCACTGATGCACCAGGCTAGGATTGGGTAGAATTGTTTTGTACTCTTTTGACAGTGCCCTACTTAGCTGAATAGACATTTGGTCATGTCTCCTCAGGAAAATGTACATAATTCTGCACTTAAATTGTGCTTCTCTTCATTATTTATGAAGAGTATAATAGAATTTTGAATAATTTCATTAACATTAAAAATCAGGTCTTATCTACATCAGGCCTTATTCATTACTGTGGCTAAAACTGTATTTTTTCTTGATTATTATTATTTCAGTTCATATTTTTATCATTGATTACATATTTTTTTCTAAATTCTGACCTTTAAAAAATATTACGGGACTTTCAACAGAAGTAAACACTTGTTAAAAAGTATTTTAATGGCTATATTAATGGCTATTCCCAATGGATGGTTATCGTTAAAAATAAATCTTGCATTTATTTTGTTTCCAAAATAAGTACTATGTGTTTGGCAATGCCGACCTTAACTGGTAGCTGGAATATATATATATAGTCAAGCCCTCTTGGACTACAGTTGTAGCATCTTCTGTTGAGATTTTCTTTCTAGGAGAAAGCAACACCTTAGGATCTACATCACAATTTGAAGGCTTATCTGAGTTGCAATTTACCCTCAGAACAGCTTCCCTATTCCACCCAGAGCAGGGGCCTTGGCCTTAGTGACACTAATCTCCTTAACAATTAACTACCTACTTTTCAGCACATAGTTGGTGGCAACTTGTGGCTTCCTAGTGTTGTTTTCATTCTAAACTACACAATTTTTAAGCTTTTTTCTGTCAACTGTTATCATTTTCATTGTAGAATTGCATAAGAATAATCAGTAATAATTGTTATACAGATTCAATATTATGCTGTCTTGAATTTCATCCACCTAATACCCTACTATTAATTACTTTGTACTTCAGTCTTACGTAATTTTAGGCCATGAGCATAAAAGAGCCAGATTCTTTGCAAGAATATAATGTGAATGAGCCCAGCCCTGTGTCTGATGAAGTCCTTGCTCCTGATGTCTCACAAGTCAGGGTTCTACTGCATTTCTCAATGTTAATATGTTCCAAATTCCCACAAGCATGACCCACTTAACCGCTGCTTCCCACATTCAACAGCTTTTATGACTCAAAGTTCCAAACTCTCTCACAAAATAGTCCGAAGGCATTAAAGCTTTATCACAGGAACATCCCACTTCTGGTACCAATTTCTATATTAGTTACATCACACTGTCTGTGACAAATTTCTCTGAAAAAGCTTCTAAAGAAGAAGTGTCTGTTGTGTCTCATAGTTCCATAGGAATAAGTCACCTTGGCAAGGAAAGCTTACCAACATGAGCAGGAAGTTGGCTAGCCTCATTTTTATATGTACACAAGAAACAGAGAAAGGCAAGAACAAGTGGGGCCAAGTTATCAAACCTCAAAGCCAGGCCAAACGATTTCTTTCCTAGTAGGTCTTCACCTCTTAAAGGTTCTATAACCTTAAACAGTACACCAACTGGGTACCACATATGCAAAGACATCTTCCTATGGGGAAATTTACCATTTAAAGCACCACTTTTTGCTTCTCTAATTTAATATAAATGTCTATAAATGATCAATACTACTTTGTTTAAAACAAAAGCTTTATGGTAGCTCCTTCACTCTCTTGTGTTTTTCTAAGAGCATGAATTTTCACAGAGATTTTACTCAAATATGAAACTGCATTAGCTCCATACCTTGGGTTTAACACAGTATGTTTCAAAGCTGAGATGAAGTGAACTTCCCCATAGGACCCTCTGCCATGACAGAAGCATTCTGACCCGAAATGTTCATAACCTCAGCAGCCAGCCTTGCGTGGGACTTGGCTGCTGTGCTTGAAGAAAAGAATTTTAAGTTTTGTTTCATTTTAGTTAATAGACTTGTGGCCTATGGCTAGCAACTCAGCACTTGAGTTTCTGGGTTTCTATAAATATTTTAAGTATAAGTTTAGGCCCGAATTGATCTTAAAATTTGTCAAAAATGTTACATTCCTTCATATAGGTTTTATAGTTTTGGAAAAACAAAGGCAAAAAAGCAAATGAAATAAAACACCATAAGATTATAAAGTTGATATTAAAGTTATGCAAAAACACAGGTAAAATCCAAGGGAAACATATGAAATTCACTATCTTTACCATAGATGTCCTTTTAAACCAGCACTAACAAACAATAACACATTTGTCAACTACAATCACAAAAAATTTAAATGGTTAGTTTTTACTTTGTTCCTTTAAATCTTTTCATATCCTAGTATTATCATGCCTGTGCTTGTTAAATTGCTTCTGACTTGTATATTTGCATACATTCTTAGGGTGCAAAATGATTGTCTTTCACAATGGAAACTTACCATTTTCCCCTTAGTCTTGCCGTCATCATCGACAATCTCTAGCATTTGGTTGCAATATAGACTGTGCTCCGCCAGTTTGACATTTTTGTCATTGACTGTTGTTGGGGATCTCCAGCTCAGGGCCCCGTTCCAAATGATGCCCTCAGCACACCAAGCAGCAGCTCCCTGGAGATGCCTCTCCAGACCCTACCCAAAGTTAGCCCACCAAGGGTCAGCTCCTGCCCCACAGCTGCCCAAGACCATACCTATAGGGTATTTAAATGTTCTACTAAGGAAAGGCCATATGCTCTTTCTCCTTCCTTCTTGAGATTCAACCAAGAATTGCTCTGCTCTGTTCACTAAACCTGAATTTATTAGTTTGACTTGATTGGCTTATTGCATCGGTGAAAGATACCCAATAACCGAGGAGCCAGCACCTACTTATCAATTGTGGCTCTGATTCATATATCTCAAGTTTTAACTTACTGCTGATTTTAATTAAGCTCTAGGAATAAACACAGCCCAGATGTCAAAATGAAGAACAATGGCTGGAAAAGCAAAAGAAGAGATATTACTGCATAGCGTCAAAAGAAAGGAGATGGCATTCACAAATGGATTACAATAAAACTTTTAGTGCCACACACCCAGGCCAGGCATCTCCAGGCTATCCAGATGGCATTGTGTGGAGACCACAGTATGTCTGGAAGTGATGAAGATGGCTGAGCCTTTCTGAAGCTCGTGACATACAAACACACCATGACTGTGAAACAGTGCAACACGGTGAGCTTGAAATATACTTTCCAACCATGTATAATTTCTATTGTATACTATAGACATCAAATCATAAATATATCATGAATTACTGCACATTTAAGAAAATAAGGACACTTGAAGTTCAAATAGATATTTTATAACAAATGTCAGATTTTAATTTAGAAAGCTGTTGACCCTTGTTAAAACATATTCGATTTTGAAAAACTATGAGATTTTTACCTGTAAACCTCAGAAAGGTCAGCCTTGATCTATACAGCTCCACTATGAATTTGGACACTCTTTTTATGCACTCACAATTGCTGTACCTCACCCTTGCAGTGGCCATCCAAGTAAGGTAAAATATAAACATGTACTAGATATTGCTATCTATTGGCACCCATAGTTTGCTATTGTATTGAACGATATCCATGTACGCAAGCTGAAGAAATAGTTTAGCAGTTAAGAGTGCTTGTTGCTCCATCATGAGGACTGGGACTGGGATCCCAGCACACCCATCAGGTGGTTCACAAATGGCTGCCATTCTATCTCTACAGGATCTGACATCCTCGTCTAGCCTCCATTGTACCAGCACATACATGTACACACATTCACTAACAGTAATATAAAATTAAAACGTTAAAATGATTTCCATAGTCAATTTCCATGGGCCATTGTCTTAGTTAAGTCTTTATTGGTATGATTAATGCCATGATCAAAAGCAACTTGGGGAAGAAAGGGTTTACTTTAGCCTGCATGTATAGCTCATAGAGAAGGGAAACAGGTTAAGAATTTTAGGAATGCACCTGGCAGCAGGAACTGAAGCAGAAGCTATGGAAGCTTAGTGACTTGCTCCTCATGGTTTGCTAAGCTTTCTTACTCTAAACCACCAAGGACTACTGTCCCAAGGGATAGTACCAACCCCAGGGGGCTGGGCTCTTCTCTGTCAATTGGCCAAAAAGAAAATGTCCTCACAGATATGCTGACAGACAATCTGATGGAAGCATTTTTTCTCAATTGAGGTTCCCTTTTCCATTTGACTCTAATCATTTCACATTTAAAAATAAAACTGTCTAGGACGGACACATAGTACAACTAATAATGTATTGTGAAGTCAGATTGCTTTGTAATTGAAATATGATGTACCCCATTACTGGAAAAAACCTCAGCTTTTTCTAGAAATGTTGGTGAGGCCTCACAAACATCAGGACCAAAGGATGCGCTGATGCACTCCACAACAGCGAGTCAGAAGGCTGGATTGTGTCCTGAACTGTATCTGCTGCAGATGGAACAGTCATGAGTAAGAGGATAAGACCCAGAGGAGGCCACCCTGCCAAGTGAGCCTGAGCAAGTCAGGCTGCATGTCTGCTACTGCTCTTGTACCAAAGTCGCTCTCACACTATGTAAGAATTAATTCCAGAATGCTCAAAGGAAGTGGTTCCTTTTGCTAATAATACTTGTGAATACATACAGTAAATGGGCTTCCTATGTCATTCTTAATGATGAAGGCTCAGATCTTATGTATGTAGAGGGTGAAAAGAATGTTTCTCAGAAGGTATTTATTTCAGCAAATTTCTTTCAGCGTTCCTACCTACATGGAGCCTGGGTAAACACGAGCATTCATCTTCCGCCATGTGAAGTAGAGAGGATTCATTAAATAGAAGCTGAAGGCTCAAATGCTGCTGTCCTTAGCATCCCCCGAGGATCCAGGCCCAGAGTGGCATTTGCAGTCACCTTGAACCCAGTGTCCTCATCAGCAGTGGCATGGGAAGTGCTAATGATGATAATGGGCCCTGGGGATGCTCTTCACTGGGGGAGATTATGATTCCTGGGGATGTCATCAGATCGCACAGCCCAGAAGGGGAGCTTTTCCCGTGAAATGATGAAACAAAACCTAGCTAGAATCAGGAAGCCACAGGGCATATCCGATCCCTGTGAAATCAAAACCAGAAACATTTTATCATGCAATGAAAATTTAAAACCCCTTTCAAACGCAAATACTTTGCAAGGTTCAGCAGCCGTGTCCACCCCCATGTTTTATAGTGAGCCTACTTCAATTTCTGGCAGTACAATAAATAACAATAAAATGTCTCGCTCTGGGAAGATATTACAAAAATATTTCTCCTTTATTTTTTTCTCGAACATATAAATCCCACATTAACTTGATGGTTTGTTTTTCTCTCATTTTTTTAAAACTAGGGCAGCACTGAAGAGAATGTGACAAAAAAAAATTAGCTCAGACAGCAAGATCTTTAAAATTTATGGCCTTTAGGGACATATTATTTTAAGTTTGAAAATGCCATGTTGTCTAAATATTTCTGCCCAGAATTTCACTTTCAATATCCCTCTTGGGGAAGATGCTTGGAAAAAAATAAAATAATCATTAGAGTGACTATTTGATTATATGCAATCATTTAGTTAAAATATATATCTAATACAACTCATTTAAAAAATATGTGACCTGTTTTATCAAATGATTTTTCTAGAGTGCTTAAAAGTAACAGTCGTGAGAGTAGCTTGGTTCCTATTAGGTAATATTAGAAAGTGCTCACAAGAAATGAAAGGCAAAACAGGGTGTTTACAAAAGAGATGATAAGCTTTCAAAGGCTCTTCTGTGCCTGTGAACTTCTAGTAACAACTACACCAGTGAAAGTAATGATTTGCTCAACCAGCAGAGCCAAAAAGCAAATTCAGTCCGCCTTGAAGTAAATGGCATTTCAATGGAAAAGGACCGGTTAAGCAGGGGAAAGGTGCAGAAAATGCTGGGACAGCAAAGGGAAGGCTGAGATGCACTTTGCCTCCCTCCCCAGGGAGTTTAGAGCCCTGGAGGCAAGCCTGTTGTTTCTACAAAGAACTCAATACCCTAGAACAACAGTTCTCAACCTATGGGTTGCCACCCCTTTGGCAAACTTCTATCTTAAAAAAATATTTCCATTATAATTCCTTTTATGTGTGTGTGAGGTAGAGTTTCTCTTTGTAGCCCTGGTTGTTCTGGAGCTCAGTTTGTAGATCAGGCTGGGCTTGAACTCACAAAAATCTGCCTGCCTCTGCTTCCCAAAGGCTGGCATCAAAGGTGTTCACCATCACTGCCCAGCTTACTTTTTTTTTTTTTAGAATTATGATTCTTAACAGTAACAAAATCACAACTATGAAGCAGCAATGAAATAATTTATGGTTGGGGGTTACCACAACATGAGAAACTGTATTAAAGGATCTCAACATTAGGAAAGTTAAGAACCTCTGTTCTAGAAGATTCTTATACAGCCCAGCATTATCCAGTGAAAACTCATTTCCTCATGATAGCAGCAGCAAACAGTACACACTGATACATGTCAACAACTATCTTTCCCCAGAGAGATGACTACAGCATTTCCTGTTCTGAAATCTCCAGAGAACCTTGAAAGGGCAGGTTAGCCATGTTGCTGACAACCGGTTGAAGGTCTCCTTCATGCACTTCCTCCATGAATCACAGTCTTCCAATATTGAGATCCTGCTTTCTAGACATTTTCATGGACACACACACACACACACACACACACACACACATATATATATATCTGCCATTGCAGAGATATTTTTCCTAAAGGGGCCATGATTTTTCTTTAAACATTTGATTGTTAAGGCAAATTTAGCAACTTGGAAAGTGTCTAATTGACTAGTTCTAGATTGTTTGTGATCAGGATTGGATTGCTTTATTGGTCACAGGTGTCTCTATGACTATTTATAGCTGACCTGTCCCTATTCTAGCCAACAAAATAAAAGATGATAATTTAGTCACAGAGCTCACAACAAGAAAAGGCATTTTTTTTCCTACTATACACTCACTATATTTTGTGCAATGGTTATTTACCTGGAATTTTTTTCAAACTAAAGTAGGTCTTAGTTAGTTTAAAAATAACATTTATATGCTTGAGCAAAGCTACATTTAGGTCAACATGACCAATTATTATTTTGTTAAGATATGTAGAATGCTCTTGAGCAAGGATTGCAGAGCCATGCATTGTTTAACTTCCTATGCTCTCTCCTACCAACCCCTCCACTCCTGCATTATGCTAATTGTGAGCACGCTTAGGGGATCCGAGTTTATCCAGTCATTCACCCATATGAATTACCAGATGTTCAGTAAATTCGCATTGGAGAATGAGAGGACAAGAGAAAGTCTTGTCAGTGTTTTCCTCTCCTTCCTGCTGGGGTTTTATTTGTGTCCCCTCCAAACTTCATACTGAGCCTAATCTCCAAGGCAATTGTACTGTGAAGTAGGATGCTGGTAGGCACACAGGAGCAAGCACTTCACAACAGTGACTTCATGAATCCATGAACCCTTTGTCCATTCAGTGCTTGTTCTTCTACTGCCAGGACACGCGATTCCCTCCCAAAGACCCAGAGACCAGGTATCACTTCACAAGTTGAAAATACTACTCTCACCAGGCATAGAACCTACTGGGTGTCTACTATAGGCTTCTGATCATGAAGAACTATGACAATTAATTTCTAATGTTAGTGAATCTACGGTCTTTTCTTATGGAAATGCAAAGAAAACGTGCCTTTTCACTGGATTCCAGCGTTCTGGCTTTTTTTTTTCTTTTCTTTTCTTTTTTTTTTTTTGCTAACTTTTAAGGCACATGATCTGAAGTCCACAGAACAAAAAAGCAACAATATAAGCAAGCATCTGTTGGTAATTGAACAGAAATGATCTTAATGTCTCTCATAGTAGATTCTAACAGAATTCAGAAAACTAACGGGTTTAGAGTCTTTTTTTTTACTTTTTTAAAAAAGATTTTATTTATTTATTATGTACACAACATTCTGCCTCCATGTATGCCCACATTCCAGAAAAGGGCGCCAGATCTCATTACAGATGGTTGTGAGCCACCCTGTGATAGGTATGGCACTATAGAAATGACACTTTGTTATAATTTATGAGTGTTTGTCTAAGGAATAAAAGTTTCCAGACATTAAACTTTTCTGTGGAAATTCAGTATGTGGTTTCCTGTTTTTATTCTTAATTTGCTAAGTATTTTTTTAACTTGAGCTCCTTTGTCAGTAAAAACTGAATTTGACTTTTAGATGTGAAGCTCTGACAAGAATTCTTAATAAACAAAGCTTGATATTTCATATGTTGTGCATAAAGTTATGTTAATTACAAAAAAACTTAAGAAGGAAAAGAAAAATAATGTACCTAACTGCTATTGCAAAAGCTCTTGACAAAGTCAAATGAAAGACAACCAGAAAGGAAAGACATGTGGAAAATGACCAATAATAATCTTTCCCAAAGAAAGCAAGGGGAAAATTTCCATTTACAATATTCTCTATCCCAAATAAAAACTCGCAGGTAAGCCTGAAGCCATTATACCCCTGAGCTCCCTGATTTTAATACTAGCAAGTTTATATTTTTCCACAACTGAAGTTCATGTCCTGAACTGGGTTTGTCTCACTGGAACATCATGAAATTAAACCCTGGACTCTTAAAATGTTCAGAGAACTAAAGTCTTTACTCCTGCCTTACACTTTAAGATTTCAGTTTTCATGGGAATGTGTGTTTAAACGCAGTACTAGACAATTCTGATATCTAGCCCTTCTCCTCATGTACTTTTGCATTTCACTAATAATCTAGGATTTTTAAATTCCGAACCATTTTAAATGTTAACTGTTTGGCAAAAAAAATGCTACTGTAACTTTTTTCTTTTTAACAATTTTATCTTGGATTAGGATGCAAACAATGGCTTTCATGATGTTATTGTCATATATATGCGTCATCATTTGCTCATCCAGTCCTCTTCCCAACTGCCCTCTCCCACCACCAGTACTTTCCCTTCCTTGCAGCGTCCCTCTTCCTCTTCCTTATCATGTGATTTTACTCCCTCTTCCTCCCCCTTATCATATGATTTTTACTTTTCTCTAATCCATCACCCCCTCCTTCATGATCCCTAGTTGAGAGTGTATGCACGTGCTCTCTCTCTCTCTCTCTCTCTCTCTCTCTCTCTCTCTCTCTCTC
>LOEQ01002464.1:232205-251055 GCA_001685075.1 Bramus lutescens
ACACACACACACCCCTAGGCTGGTTTCCTTTCCTGGCTACTGTAAATGGTGCAGCAATAACCATGGATGCGCAAGTGCCCCTGTGCTGTGTTGCCTTATAGTATGTTGGATACATGCTGGGGAATGTCACTGCTGTATCAGAAAGCAGCAAGTAATTGTAGTTTTACTTTTTGATGAGCTTTCACAGTGATTTCCAGCTGCATGATTTACAGTCTCACAACAGTAAAAGCCCCCATTCCCTACAGCCTGGCCAACAGCATTTTTTGACATTTCTGTTATTTGTGTTATTGGTGATAGCCATTTGGACTAGGTGAAATGGAATCCTGATTTGGTTTCAATTTACTTTCTCAGATAGCAAAAGCCCAACATTAATTATTAATTATCTCTATATTAAAAAAATTCAAGAAGTGCAATGTTTGCTTATGACAGAATTACTTTTGACTGTACAATATTTCAGTTTTATAGAATGCAAATTGTAAAGAAAGTCAATGTTATTGTCTGGTTTCATGTGGAATTCAGGCAGACACTGTACACTAGAGAAGTTATATTTTTTCATTAAACTCAAAACTGAAGCATAAACTTAACTTGGCACTGAAAACAATATTTGAAATATTATAACAGAGGAATGAGCAAACAGAAGTAAAAGACAATGAAAGATAAGTTTTGGAATTAATGAATAAAATTTAAGAACTTAAGGTGATATACATAAAATCTATGCTCATTACCATGACGTTTTATACTTATCATAATTTATGTGTATCATTCTATATATAATTATTTTGTAGTAATGTATGATTTATATGTATATTTAATATAACTTGTAACAGAATTTAACAGAATCTTAAAGATATTAATGGGAAACAACCTAAAAACCACAATACTAGTATTCAACTTAATCAGTAAGAATTATTAATGGGTCAATAGTTCAATAAGGGATGATGAGTTGGTGAGGCCATAGAATTTAGAGCTATACCTACTGCTGCCAGTTTTCTTAGCCTGTACAATTTCCAGATATATTCCAAACACTTATCCTCATACCCACACATATTTATACCTCTCATACCTCATCAAATAAGTTTTTTTTTTAAGATTGAGTTAAGAGAACCATTAATGTATGGGTATCACAACAAGCCAATAGTAATCAGTTTAATAAAATGTCCATTCAGCATAATAATATTAGCAGATCTCACCACGACCTATTTCCTATCTATCCATAGGTTTGCGGAGGGTGACCAAGAGTATTGGCACTAGCCTGTGCAGTTTGGGGATCTGAGAATCTCACTTCTCAGTATAGTCAAGCAAAGTAATCAGTTCCTGTCACTGGGAATTTTGTTGCCCTCTGTTCTCTAATAGAATTATTGCCCCATTATAGGATAACTCCATCCTCCCTCCGTTTCTCTCTCTCCCTCTCTCTGGCATCACACTCACATGTGTTCTGCCATCTTTATTCTCTCTTTGAGTCATTACTTACACATACATGTTGGTGTCTCCTTTCCCCATCCCCTCTCCGCCATTACTACCACTCGTGCCATTTTGACTTAATCTTGGAAAAAGATATTTTTCCCATCAACTGGGAGCAAGAGCTCAAGCATCTGTGTCTATGAATGGTATTCTTATTCAAGTGAATATATATCCACAAAGAAGCTACAGCCACCATAAGAAGAACTGGAAAAATGCTGGAACACTTAAAATTTTAACTTTTCTCATGGTCACTCGTGGTTCCTAAATCATTCCTGTTATGCAAGATACATATATATGTGTGTATGTGTACACAGCTATTCAGTGTCAATTCTTTCTGATCATGTAGCAGAAAGATGATCAGCTTCATTAGCCTAAGTCCTCAAGCTTATGAGTGTAAACAGGAGCCTTTGATTACCTATGCCCTCCGACCAAGCTAGTCTGGAGTGAAAACATACAGAATTTGTAAAGAAGAAACATATTTTGTTGATATCTATGGGAGGCCTGCCTTTTTCTGAATATAAACAGAGGAGGAATATATGGAGGGAGGCAGGGAGTGAGGGGAAACTGCGGTCAGATGTAAGACAGATAAATAGATAAATAAACAAGCAAATGAATGAATAAACAAATAAATGAAAAGGAAACATGAGATTCATTTTACTCAATAGACATCAGTTAATCTACAAGAAACCAAAGTCAGAGGCTCAATAACTCAATTGTTCCTAAAGCCATTGTCATGTCAGGACATTCCAAATTTGTATGTAAATTCAATGCAGAATTTTAAGACAGCAGTCTATGTGAACTTTAACCTCTTCAGCTTTGTATTTTCTCATAAACTTAAGCTAATATCTATGATAATGTAAAAAAGGATCTAAAAAACAAATTTCTGTTTGATTCTTATGTCTTTGAAGTTTCAGCAAAACATGCGTGAGAGGCATCTTGTACTTAATTCACGTAGTTCCCAGTCTCCATATATCCATGCTCTCTAGAAAGGCCAATCACACGCAAGAGATTCCGGCTGCTGGAGATCATTAATGCTCCATATACTCACCTTTGCATCAAGTCCTTGAAAGATGTGGAAATAACCATCAAGCAACTGACAAGTAATACAACACAAACATATCTTGTCTTGTTTCATTTTGCTTCTAGGCTTAAAGCATTCAAATGCCTACTTTGTGCAGTTTGATAATGTACAGGATTCCAAAGGTACAAAGTGCTTACTACCTTGCCAGATGTCATTTCTTATCAATTGCAAATCTGAAATGTCTATTTTTCACCTATAATTATCACGACTAAACAAGATTCGTGACTGATAAGAAGTTGTACTTAAAAACTTACATTAAGAATTAACAAAAGTTTCCAGTCCATGTAATTGTCCATGCACATAACACAGAATAGCACCCACACTGCTGGAAGGATAGCGATGTTTCTGAGTATTATGAACAGTTCTGATTCTACCATATTTTATAGTCTGATATTCCAAATGATATTGTGGCTGACAATTCACAAGTAAATACAATTTATTTTCTCATTTTAAAATAATTCACAAGCACCCTTTGATTCTATTTCTATTAGAATACTTATGTAAGTACGGATGTTTATATGCATGAATGTAATACACACTGCAAATATGCACTTATATATAGTCAGGCAAACAGCATAGCATATATGACAATGTCAGGTGTGAATATTTTATTTGACTTTATTTCGGCATTATTAAAATATGCAAAAAAAACTTCCATTAGCATGTGAAATTTTTTTAATAAATTCTCTAGTCAGCTTCTCATCACTTCAGCAAAAACGTAATCAACTTACAAAGACAAAATGTAAATTCTGGTTCATGATTTTAATCATTTTCAGAAAGGACTGGTTGACCCCACTGCTCCTGGGCTTGTGATAGGGTAGTATATTATGTGAAGGAAAATAAGATTAAAGACATCCTTTGCAAGCATGGGAACTTAACACATATGTACTATGCAGGACCAGTCTTCATGGCGTAAAGAAGAACTATAGTAATTGAAAAGTAACATTGCCATCTTCCTGTGGTTATGTTACTGTGAGAACAAGTTGACTGTAGTTCGGATGGTCAATAAAAATGGACATTAATAGTCACAATGATTTTATTACATTTTAGATGATTCATTACATCTGGGGGTGAAGAATCAATGCAAAAAAAATTTAATATATTCTAGAAGAAAATAGCGACAGAGAGTGTAGCTGGGGACTAAGCTTTTGTTTCCTGGCCATCCAGACCTGAATAATCACAAAAAGCTTTATTAATTACAATACTGTTTGGCCAATGGCTCAGGTGTCTTCCTAGCTAGCTCTTACATTTTGAATTATCCCATTTCTATTAATCTGTGTATCGCCACAAGGCATTGGCTTACTGGTAAGGTTCTGGCATCCTTCTCCTTCAGCGAATACATGGCAGCTGCCTGACTCCACCTTCTTTCTTCCTCTATCTCTGCTTGAATTTCTCATCTTACTATATTCTGCCATACCATAGGCAAAATACCCATTCACAACACACATAGGGGAATTACACATCATCTCCCCTTTTCTGTCTAATAAACAAAGGTTTTAACTTTATACTAATAAAATTACACATAACAAAACAAGTATCAAACAAGAATTACACTTACAATATTTAGCCTACTTGTATCTGGAAAGTTTCATATCTAATTTATCTTTTATTATAGCTAAGGGAAACTATAACTCACTATCTGCCTTGAACTCTATCAAAGACCCTAGAAGGATATAATATTACCTAATTTAACAGGAAGTGCATTATAAGCAACTTCCGAAATCTAGAATTGACAGAGACATCTCTCTGCCCAGATAGTCACCCAAAGTTCTTCTGTAACATTGGGGCATCTATCTTCAGCCTACAGGCCCATAGTATCTGTCAGACTTTTCAATGAAGCAAGAAATTTAAAAGACCTATATTGGCAATTTGTCAGTCACTTGTTTCTGTGTCCTGCAGAATGTCTAGCCGTTTCTTCTGTGAAGCAGGAACCCAAAGGACTATCTCACCTTCTTTAGAAAGTTCAGCAGCCAGTTTTCTGTGGGTTCTGTATGTCCATTTTATATAGTATACTGTCAAGCAGTCCAGGCAAAAGCAATTTCTTGCCCAAATGGCTAGCCTTGTCATATTGAAGGCAAATTCCATAGTGAGTTTCTTCAATGTTCATCAACACCTTTCTGAAGTAATTGGTGCTACAAGAGCAGACATGTCTCATTGCTGAGAAAAGTCTACATTCTTAAAACATTTTAAATGCCATATTCTGTAGGTCTTTGAAGTACTCAAGATTATCTATCTAACTGAATTATATCTCTGTATATCTATAAAATATAACATAATTAAAAGTTTGATTATTACAGTTGACTACCTATTAATCTGTATTTCTTAATTATACATTACATTTTAAATGAGCCGCACAAGCACAATACCTTAAGCAAGAACAGAAATACATATACACCGTGTAACAAAATCAACCTAAAATTTGTATTAATAGACCAAGATCTATACTAATGCAAAGGTATTCATTTCTATATCACATCTCCCTTATTTTTCTTTTTTCTTCTTTTTTTTCAGAAATTGACTGTGATCATTTACCATTTATAACCAACCTTTTTAAATTGAAAATAAACATTCATAAACAGTCTTTTAGTCTTATTGCCTCATATATACTTCCTTCCTGAATACTAGCCAGAGTTTTATTAAACCAATATGAGTTCTTTACAGTGTACAGGAGCATTTCCCACAGCAAGAGAGTATCTACAGAACCAAAAGTCCACTTTGCTATTCAATACTGGAAATATTATGTTTACAATGCAGACAATGGTACCATGTTTTCTTAGCTATATAGTAGTATAAATATAGTGGAATTCATCCTGATAACCATGTGCTGTGTAAATTTTGCTGGATTTGGCATTTCAAGAGAACTTAAAGACTTTGTTTAAATATCATTGTCATTTCTCATGGGGTTTAGCTATGTATGGTATACCTGTCAAACTACTCAAATATTAGTAGAGAAAGAGTCTGGGATCCAATATGCACTAAATGAAGACTTTTGAACCTCAAAGAGGAGTTTTCTTGGATAACATTAAGATTCATTATAATTGAAGGGTATCAGAAAATGCATGGTCTAGTGATATTCCTCAAAAATTTACATGAATCTGTTCCAGGCCACTCACCTTGGTGGCATATTTATATTCTTCTACAAAATAAGAGCTTCTTCATAAACTGAGGAAGATTTATTTTTTCCAGGAAAAAATCAGTCAAAAGAAGTGAATGAAGAGAAAATATCAAAGTCAGAGCTGAAATAAAATACAGATTTTAAAAATATAATAAAAAACAATGACATTTTAAAAAGATTAAGATTGACAAACTTTTAATTAAATTAATTAATAAAGACAGTAACACCGAAGCAATAAAACTAGAAATTAAAATGTAGGCATTCAAGAGGCACTAAAGGAATTCAGAGAATCATAATCAAACCTTAAAAAAAATATATTCTTCTAAACTGAAAATTCTAAAAGGAATGGATTAATTTATAGGTATACTTAGTGTGCACAATTAAATCATGATAAAACAAACAATTTAAATAGAATCATAGTGTCAAATGAGATAGAAGGAATAATTGAAAATCTACCAACTAAAAGATGTCCCTGGGCCAGATGAATTAAGTGCAGGATTCCACAACACCTTCAAGAAGAATTAACATTAACACTACCCAAATTGTTCCATGAAATAGCAAAGAACAAGATATTTTCATCTTTTTTTATAAAGCCTGAATTACTCTTTCTCAAAAACCAGACAATGACCCAATGCAAAAAAAACATTATAAGCCAGTATTTCTGATGAACATAGACCAAAAAATATTTCAAAGTACAATCACAAAGACATAAGAATATCCACCATGATCAAGCTGGCATCATTGTAAAGATGTAGGCATAGCTTGACATATATAAATCAGTAAATGTAATCTACCACAAAATAGACTCAATACAAGACCACATGGTCTCTCATTAGATACAGAAAAGGCCTTTGACCCTTCACAATAAAAGTCTTGAAGAAAATAAGGATTTTGGAGAATATCTCAACATAATAAAGACAATATACATGATTAGAGACAGCATCATGCTAAGTGGAGAAAATTTGAAGAAGTATCTCTACCAAAGTCAAGAACAAGGCAATGGAGTCAAGAACAAGGCAATGGAGTCTCCTCTCTCCAATCACATCCAATATAGTACTTTACATCTTAGCCACAGCAATGGGAAACATGATAGAGAGAAAGGGAAGGAAATAGAAAAGAAAGAAGTCAAAACATTCTCATTTGCAAATGGCATGGTTATATATACAAAAGGCACTAAAAAAACTTCCAGAAAATTCCTACAGCTGATAAACACATTAATCAAAGTAGCAGGGTGCAAAATTGATATGCAAACTTCCATAACTTTTCTATACAAGAAGGAAAGGCATTCAGAGAAAGAAGTCGGAAAGACAACATAATTCATATTTTAAAAAAATTAAGTATTTTGATATAAATATAACTACAGAAGTGAAAAAATGGCAAAATAAAATTTTAAGACACTAGACAAAGATTCTGAAGAAGACAACAGACGGGAAGGCCTTCCATACTCATAGTTGGTAGACAAAATATTGTAAAAATAGACATCTTACCAAACATGGTCTGTAGCTTCCACACAGTTTCAAAGACATGGCCGCTGGCGGGTTGACCATGATCCAGTGGATGGCCACACACTGAAGAATACTGTGAAGCACAAGTTGAAGTGCATGGATTTAAAATAAAATTGAGGACACAAATTTAGTAGGCAGGGAGGGAGTAGATCTGGGAGGAGTTGAGGGGTGAATATGATAAACTAACATTGAATGAAATTCTCGAACTATTATTTTTTTAAAAAGCTCTTATACTTCTCTTAGAGGTATGACAAATCTCCTGAGAATTATTGAATTTCTAAGGCTAAGTTATTGAGGAGCTCAGCTAACAGTACAATTTAGAAGAAATATATTAACTTCTGGAAAACAAGACCAAGAGAAGTCAATCTGAACAAAGGAGAATGGAACTGACACCTAAACACAGGGCATTCACCAAAAGTATATTATATGAAAACCATCCTGAACCTGAGGGAAAGTAGTGAATTTTAAGTACAAATAGAGCTATATTTCTGATGAAAAACATGCTTATCTCAAAATGCAGTTTAAGGAATTTGTTAAAGTGTCAATACAATGAAGCTTTTACATATGACATGCGTAAAAATAGAGTTAATAGGTATGTAATTCCTAGTATAAAAGGAACTAATGGTACATATTTCATCTACTTGGTATGCATGTGGTTTTGACTCTGTTAAGTATGTATGTCTGTGTGTTTGTGTGTGCGCCACATGTGTTCCGGAAGTTTCTCTAATCTTCTTTATCCTTCCCTTTTTGCCTTCCTCTCTAATCTTCTGCTACTTCAAACAGTGATTAACCTACTTTCTATTACTGAATTTGCTTTAATTTTTTAGTAGTTTAAGAAACAAAATAATCTAGTATGTAGTCTTTTTTTTTCGTAAGATTTCAAAACAGTTTCTTTGAATCCAGTCTGTGTCCTGTGAACCAGTACGCCTCTCCTCTGTGTCTCCCTCAACAGTATGGATGAGGTTTTCCTCGCCAATTAGTTTTGTCCATTACATCTAAAGCAGGTTCTGGTTATACACTTCCGTCTCTTAGAGCAATATTGAATGATACGATATCTGAGACTCAGAGCAAGTATCCCTCTAACTTCTTAAGAAATCGCTGGGATATTTTCCAAATAATTGTAGAAGTTTGTAGTTCTAGCAGGAGCATATAGGAATCATATGTTATTTTCCTATGTATCTGTGGTGGAAAAATAATGGTCCACAAATAAATCAGCATTAGTAGCAGGTGTGGCCTTGGAGGAGTGTGTCACATGGGAGTGAATTTTGAGGTCTCCTTTATTCAAGTTTTGCTCATTGTCACTCAGACCATTTCCTGCTGTAACTGTAAGATGAGGGAGTCTTTTGCTCCTTCTCCAGCACCATGTCTTCCTGAACATCGAAATGTCGCACAGTGGTGATAATGGACCGATCCTCTCAAGGTGTAAACTAACCACCCCAATTTAATGTTATCCTATGTAAGAGCTTCCATGGTCATGCAATTGTTGAAATCCAAAGACAGTACCAAAGCATGGTACAGCCAGAAATTTCATTTTGACATTTTGTTAAGTAAAAATAGTATTTCATTTTTAAAAAAATTTATATTTCTTTAATTCCTCGTGGTCAGAGATTATTTTACATGCCTAGGTAACAACTATCTTTCTTGATAGTGTTTGTGTTCTTTGCTTTTTTAACGTTAGACTACTTTATTATTGAGATTTGAAACTTTTCAGATACTCTTGATGTGATGTCTTTTATATACTTTCTTCCTTCTTATAGATTGCATCTCTAGTAGCTTTTAGTGTAGACCTGCGTTTTTAAGTATGTGCATGGAAGCAACATAATGCAGGATTGTATTTGAGAATTAGAAATAGACAACTTCTAAACACCCGTCTGCACCCTCCATCTGCAGCCTCATGAAATGTACTGAATTAGCTGTGCCATCCTTCCAGATGGCATCACTTCACCACATCACTCTTATCTTGCAGTTTCTTCTTATGTGAATGTCTGAGCTAGTCCCTACATCTGAGTCATTCTTTATATGATATTGTGAAAGAGACTCAGTTCATGCCAAGTTTTACTCTTGAGAGAGGAAATAGTTACCGTGCCAAGGGAAAGCACACAGCAGAAGAGACTGTAGCCAGAGAACTGCAGTAAGTATTTCTTGACTGAAGCTCTCCTATTGCGATGACATAGCATCCATCCATCCTCATGGTAAATGTACAGTGCTGCTGGCTGGCAGCATGCATTTTTTTTGTAAGGTTTCTGCAGATTAGCTTTGCTTCCTGGGGAAATACTACTTACTTCAATCTGTGGTTAAGATTATTGCAGAGGAACGCTTGTGGCTTCCCAAAGGCTTACATTCCTTACATATCCAGCACAAAAAAACAATCACACTCCTTCTGCCTTTAACTTTCTACGATGCTACTGCCGCTCTGAGATATCGCTGGCTGTTTTATTTTAAGTAATTACTCCTCTAAAGAAAGATAGCTTACATATGGCTTTAAACTGTTCACAGAAAAAAAGTATTCGGCTTTAATATGAATTCAAAACCAAATGAAACTAGTTAATCCAAGATCAAGATTAGTGAAGCAGAGGAAAGGACCCCGCTGTACCAGCGTTTCCCATATGAGTCTGCCTGGGAAAAAATCATCTTTATAATATTGGTGAGGTCGTGGAAATGAACTGTATGGCAACAGTTACATTTTTGTAAAACACAGATATTATTTCAGTGTCTTGCCTCCACATAACTGAATATCATTAAACTACCAGCACTAACAAGGTCGCTCCATCCCTCAATTCCTAACATATTTCAGCCTAAAGCATAAACCCTTTAAAGTGAGTCAGTCAGTCTGTAGCACAGTTTTGCTCAGTGAGTCCCCACAAAACCAGTTAAGAAATCTAGCCATCTGACTCTGCAGTTAGAGCTGGTGTTACCTCCATGACCTCAACCGATGTCAGTATCCACATTTAAAAAAAAAAGAGGAAAACATTATAGATGTGTAAAAATTTTGTCGAGTTATGAATTTCAAGGAAGAGGAAATTCTAAATGTGATACTGTTAATGTTGATATTTACATTTTTTGTTTATCTGCTCTGAAAATAATTATTTTGGTATCATTTAAAGGATGTGTGGGTTGAGGCATTTCCATTATCCCAGTCCTTATTCAAATGCAGTTGTTGTAATTAACCAAATATGGAGACATAATCTAATTCTGAGCCTTTGAAAAGTGATTAGCTTTGAAGGAAATAGCAAATTTTAGAAGTTGGATGAAACTATATCTGTTCATTTACATTAACATACTTTCCATTACATACAAACTGGATTTTACTTACACCAAAACACCACTCTGTGGATTCAAGAAAAACTGTATTTAATTTTTTATGGACAGTCCAATAACAGAATCATGAGCAGTTAAAACTGTATTCTCTCAATCCTACATAAAGAGCTTCAGTCAATTTAGGAATGCGGAGATCAGGAGAAATGGTCTTTCCCAAAGGAAGAGCACACCAACTGATTAACCAAAACCAAATGGTCAGTCCTGAAAACATACATACATGTATCATTATACAGATCAAGTAAGTTGTATTTAGGAATATATATGCATGTACATATATGCATGCAGCAACAATTTCAAAAAGAGGTCATGTATTTGAAACAGAGAAAGGAGGGTTACATGGAGGTTTGGGGGAGAGAAATGATATAATTTTAATCTCAAAAATGAGAGAAAAATAAGACTAAAAATATGTGTACCACTCTGGAACACTCCTATATAAATGGTGTAGACTATGCATGCTGAGAACTGTGTCAATGCTGGACTGAATTCCATGGATTTAAATGAAGACTGACCAACTGCATGATAAGCATGCAAATGATAACAATCTTCTGATTGTTTAAGTATGCTGTAATCTTACACCCATGGATTCACATTAATGTATTTCAAAATTTCATTCAAATACAGTGAATTCTAAGTTAGTGACATACTCTGTGTTTAGTACTAGGCTCAACCCTGGGCACACCATTGGTAGAAGAGAAATCCATCAATTCAATGAAAAAAAACTGAAAAAGAAAAAATAATCATGAGAGAGTTTGTAATACATTATAATGTAAGCTGTAAGACAGAAAGTTCTAAATCTGAATGAAAAACTAAGCAACTACTTTATTAACTACCCTATTCTTCTGTTGTTTGGTGCCTAGGTTCATTTGGCATTTATGGTTTTTGAAATGGAACCAAGGGCCTCCAGCATGTTTTAGGCAAGCAGCTTGCATTGAGTCACAGTTACTGCCCAATTGTTTAAGGATATCTTTCTCCAAGAATATGATATGTAGGCTAGAACTAAAAGAAACTGAGGATTTCAGTGAGAGAGAACAACAGAGAGTCACAACTGCTGCGGGGGCACTTAACAAATTAAAAATAGCTATTGCATAAAGTACAAACTAGAGAAGAAAGACAAAATGAATGTGTCACAGTGAGACATTGATGCTTGATCTAAGATTAGTGAAAATAATTTTCATGGCTTTCATAAAACCTTGATTATTGTTTTAGTTTCTAGAGGGTTACTGTTGTTACTTATTTTTGTTGGAGTCTGAAAATAGATCTGACTATTGAAATACTATTTAAACAGACTTTATTTTCCCTTAAAAAGAAAATTAGCTATATATTGGCTTCAGGATGTAGTTTACATCCTGTGTCAAGGCATGGTACATCTCCACGAAACCAAACTAATAGGAACGAAAGAAACAATATAGAAAGAAAGAATGAAAGAAAGAAAGAAAGAAAGAAAGAAAGAAAGAAAGAANAAAGAAAGAAAGAAAGAAAGAAAGAAAGAAAGAAAGAAAGAAAGAAAGAGGTCCTGTAGAAAAGACATCATAGTTAGTTTGACCAGAGAAATCATGAAGTCCCCTGTGAAAGAGAGTTAATGGTAGCATTTAAGAGAATAAGTCAGAGATGTGGCATTATATGGAATCTGTGTAGTTGGGATAACTGTGTATGAAGGTGGAAGTCTACATTAGCACAGAGAAACTGTGAAAAGAAAGATAAGAGATTAAATGTGAATATTTACCTATTTATTCCCCCGCTTGCTCTCATTTAATTTGAGAGAAATAGAACATGACCTTAAGAATGTTCCTTTTCCTGCATAAAGTATGGTATTGAGAGGAAAAGTGTATAATTTTGAAACACATAAATCCTTCCTCCCTTGTATAAAACTTCAATACCTATATTTTTCTTTTGTACAATAAGAAAAGCAGTAGGCAAAGGTTGTTTATATGTTATTAACTTTTAATATGTTTTTATTAAAAACATAACAACAAAACCAAATGACAAGTAAAAGATCACATGTACTCAAAAGTAAAAGATCACATGTTGTACTCTTATTTGAATCAATAGGTTCAATAGGTTCAATTAGTTAATAAAGAGAAGAAAAGACAGGAGGAGGAAGAAGACAAAGAGGAACAGAGGGCAGCACTAGCCTATTGGCTGTTTAACATGAAAGAAATTAAAGAATATTCAATAAAATCCATTCATTGGATGATCATTTTTATGGGGATATGAGTTAAAGCAACAGCCTGGGGAAAAGGGTAAGGGCATCAACATAAATATTCAATCAAATTGTCTGTTCATCCAGCTGTGCTGGGATAATTTAATGATCAAGTGCAAAGAACAAACTCATTCATCACACAAAATCTAAGCAAAATTGAAGAAAAATGGAAAAGAACCTTCCAACGTAAGAGGTGAGCCTCTTAGATGAAATCGTAAGTTTAAGAGCAATGGACTTGGATTTTAGAAAGTGGTTTCTTAGATATAATGCTGAATCACAAACAAAAACATAAGGAAAAGATAAGTTGGACATCATCAAAATTTAAATCTTAAGGATGAATTGAAACCTCATTGATTAAGAATATTGTTAATCTAGCAGAAGACTTCACCTGTGTCAAATGACTCACAGGTTCCTACAACTCCTGTTCCAGGGAATCTCACCCACAAGTCATGCAAGGCATCTACATGCATGTGAACATACCCACGCATAGATACACATGTACAACTGCATGGTGTGAACATACCCACACACAGATACACTTATGTATAAATTGTTAAAATTTCTTTTTAAAAAATTAAGAAATTAAACATCTTTTTCAACCACTAAGAAAGTAAAATGAGATCCAGTTATAGCAGTATATCATATAATCTATATTTTCCCAACCCTGCTTCATAATACCAGTAGGCAGAGCCCTGAAATAAAATACATACAAGGAACACCCAATAGACCCAGCAATTTGTATTCATATAGCTATGCATATTATTTTCTTCTGCCAAAAGTATTGATTTCAGTATCCTCTGAAGGGCTTCCTTGGTGGGTTTGAGTGTTTTTAGCCTGTGTATATCGAGGAAAGTTAAACAACAATATATATTAAATGAACAAATTTAAAGATGCAAACTTATCATTACTCTGTGTTACAAATTTTGCTTCCTTTGTACATTTATTTTCTCTAACAGACATCAAGTGCCACTTTGGGACTATTTTGGTTACTTAACTATTCTTAGTGACTCAGAAAGTATTTAATTTGAGAGAAATAAAACATGACCTTAAGAATGTTCACTCAATAAATAGATAACGGTTGAGTGAATGAGATGGATTAAAGGCAGCATTTGAAGAAATAATGAGAGAATGTAGCAGAACTCAGGAACATCACTAATTCTCAGATGCAAGCTAATAAGCAACACATGAAGTAAGTAAAATGTTTGCATAATAATTACAGAGAAACAGGAGTTTCAGAAGGCAAAAGTGTTGGCGGAGACCACTCGTTTGTCTTGGATGCTTAGAACTGAAATAATGACACAGAAACTGTATAATTTGCCATAATATTTGGACAATAGCTTAAGGACATTTGTGGTTAACACATGTCTTAAATTAACCCATTTCTATTAATCTGTGAATTATCATGTGGCTGTGGCTTACTGGCAAGGTTCTGGTGGGCTCTGTCAGAGGTGTCTGTCTCCTGTGGGCGGCTACATGGCTTTCTGTTGACTCCACTTTTTTTCCCCAGCATTCAGTTTAGTTTTTCAGTCTAGCTCTATTCTGCTAAGCCACTGACCAAAAGAGCTCTATTTATTAACCAATAAAAGCAACACATAGACATGACTTCCCACACCACAAAGAAAAGTGAAATATCTTAAAGACATCATATCTATTCATGATTACAATGAAGTGAGCAATTTCACTGTGATGACCAACTTCAGGACAGCAATGGCAACTCGGAGAACAATGAAAGTAACTTATTAACCTATAACACTGTGGGAGTCTCTGCCTTGCTCCCTCTCCCTCAGACAGAACTCCTCAAAGTCCTTCTTAAGCCCTGTTTGGGCTCCAGCCCTCAGGTGTGAGTAGGATGAGGATGTCACAGGGGGTTAATCCACACACAAGAATCTTCAGGGAGGAAGATGTAGCTGGAGTGAGAAGAAAATAGGGAGCACGATGAACTAGTGCTCCATTTGGTTGTTTGCTATGATTATGTTAGGGCAAACAGAGACTTATTTTTGACGTGCTTCAGAAATACAAAGATTTTTCTTCAAGCAAACAAAAATTGGCAGTACACCGTCAGCAGAATTTGTGAACAAAGTCTATAAACACAGTGAATGCTGAAGCAAATTAGTTTCAATTAAATGATATGCTCTTAAGGAAGAAGAGAACACAGAAAGGAATGGAAGTATTCGTAAACCTAAACAAATACCTTACATTCACCACCTGTTCAGTAGAATATTCCAGGGCCAAAGAGTGTCATTACACATTTTCAGATAGGATGACTATATTAGGATCCTTATATTTTTCCTAGAGAAGGATTAAGTAATACATTCACTCTAGAATCTTACAAGTTTAATATTTGCATGCTTATTCCTACAAACATATAAAGCAGACACATATGTTCCAGCATAGGAGAAGGAAAAATAATAGAAAAAGTAAAACAATCAGTGTAAGGCAGAAGAGGAGGAAAGAGATAGAACCTGAAAAAAAGGTAACAAAATATAAACACATTAGTGATTATGTAACATGTTAAGTGGGTTAATGTTTTAGTAAAAACAAAATATTGCCAGGCAGTATTTTTAACCCCCTAATTTACACTTTAAAAATGAAAACAAAAACAGAAAAGTTAAAATCACAAAAAGAGAAAAGTAAACAAAGCAAATTCTACAGGAAAAAGATTTTGGCATTTCTCTCCAAACAGCAGAACAAAAATAAATAAATAAAGGGCTCTAGCATAGAAAGCAGTCCCCAGTCCTGCCAAGATGGCACTGCTGCTGCTGGGGCCAGCGCCCCTGTCATCCCTGGGCCCCTGGGTGCTCCTTCAGCGACTTCTTTTTTCCATAGCTGTCACCACACTGTAAGTACTCACTCTTTCTTGGTTTCCTAAATAAAGAAAGTGCCCCATCCTTTTTCTTTTGGTTTATTGAATTTTATGAAAAGCTGGAAGCTTTAATTATGTAGATAATAGCTGTTGGCTTCTAATTTGTTAGAAGGCATGTCATCTTTCAAAAAAAATCACCCTCTTAGAGAGTTGTGTTCTAAAGAATTAAGACAGGGGCAGGCACCTTGACTAACAGTTTACTTTCTAAATTGGATTTTTCAAGATGGAAAAAGAAAACAATTTTAATTAATTAAAAAACACATGAGAAATTGAATTAGAATCTCCCTTTTAATGATAGTAACAGATTCCATGATTCACAAGAATTGCTCTTTAATAGGATTTCAACTTCCCTTTTTCTTGCCTTACTCTCACTTACTCTATTTTATGCTGTTTCTGATTTATTCTTGCAACTAGAAGAAAAGTTCCTAAAATAACCTTAAATAATTAAAAGTATAAAATTCAATCTCCCAAAGACAAATAGGTTGTCTCCCATTTCCCCCCAAGTCACACAGCGTTGAACCATTTGTGATATGAAGTTCAGCCAAACAATGAGCCCTTAGCCCAAACTAATTATGGCCAGGCAGCTGGCAATTTGACATGGAGAGACAGGCTGACAGGTTTCCTCAAACATCAAGCACAACCTGCATCTCCAGTGCCAAGCTGGATTTGACATTTAATTAAAAAAAAAACTATCTTAACATAGGTGTACACACACACACACACAAAACCTAGGCTGCTACAGCAAAATCAATTCTGTCTTATTTAAAACTGAAAAGCTTGAGGCCCTAAAGGCAGAATTTTTATAAGAGAAATATCACTGTTCTACCATGGGAATTCTGAGTATTAAAAATGATGAATTTTGACTAGCTTAGGCTATTGGACTTGGCTCGGGAGAACAGATATTAACTGTTTATTAAAGACATTGAACCATCACAAATTTTAAAGATCATTGCTATAATAAGCCAGCATTTTGAACAAAAGTGTCGCTGGTTACATGGCTACACACACAAACACTCATAGAGCACTGCACCCATGTCCATTCTTACCCACAAGTGTGCTCATTGCTCCTTATGTACAAAGTGTATTTATGCAAATAGATGTGCAAGGGGCTGTGTGCCTGTGTCAATCCATGTCCACAATAGTCCCCAGGGATCTCCATGTACAAAGTAAGCTTATTCACACAGACATGCCTAGGACTCTGCACCAATGTCAATTGCTGTGGGATTCCCCTTTGTATGCTGTGAATATCATTGGTTAATAAATGAACTGCTTTGGGCCTATAGCAGNGGATTCCCCTCTGTATGCTGTGAATATCATTGGTTAATAAATGAACTGCTTTGGGCCTATAGCAGAGCTATAGAGGAACAGAGCTAGGTGGGGAAAACCAAGCTGAATGCTGGAAGGAAGGAGGTAGAGTCAGAGAGAAACCATGTTTTCCCCACCAGAGCCAAACAGAACTTTAACTGGTAAACCACAGTCACTTGGTGATACACAGATTAATAAAAATGGATTAAACTAATATGTAAGAGTTAGACAATAAGAAGCTAGAGCTAATGGGCCAAGCAGTGATTTAATTTATACAGTTTCTGTGTGATTATCTCGGGGCTGAGCAACCAGGAACCAATAAGCAGCCTCCTTCTAAAGTCAGTGTCAAAACATGGATTCATGAAAGTCTCTAGGAAGAGAAATTAGACTCTAACTGGATTCTGCAAAATAGTAAACACAAGCAAAATCAATAGTTTCATCTTATCACCAGCTCAAACAAACTGAATGAAAATCTGACAGGTGCATATATGTCAGGACCCTTTGACAAAACTTGTGCGAGAGAAGTCTTCTTGAGTAGCGTGATGTTCCATGTGCTGGGATGACCTCTTTGTATCTCGTTCTTTGCAGTAGGGAATGTACAACACCCTCCACCCGTCATTCCGGGTGACAATAACAAGGAAATGGTAAGAACTTGTGCTTGTCTGAATCCCAGGGTTTGAACTCAATGTCAGACAATGCCCACAGCTGGCCTCTATCCCAGCCCTCTCCTTACTACCCAAGCTGAACTTGAGCTTGCTCTCTAGCCCAGAGAGGACTGAAATCTGCCCCCTCGCACCTGCACTCCCCAGCAGCAAAGATAACAGACCTGTATCATGGCCCAGCAAAATGGGCCGTATTTAAAGTATAATTAAATCCTATTTGCTATCATACTGACATTATCACTGAAAGGTAAACACCAAGCAGAAATTTTTCAACCCCATTAAACATAAACCCGATTTGTGGGAGCAGTAGTAGCTCAGCAGGTGGTGACCAAAATCTAGTTCTGTCAGACTTCAACCTGGTCACATACTGCTCTCTTAAAGACAGGAAAATGGAGCATTGCATCTGTCTAACAACCAGTGCTCAACAGAGGTTCATCAGGCTGAAGTCATCAGTGGTTTGTATGTGTGTGTTTCGTTTTGTTTTTTTGTTTTGTTTTGTTTTGGGGGTTTTTTGGGGGAGGTTGTTTTTGTTTTTGTTTTTTGAGACAGTGTTTCACAGTAGCTATTGAGCCAGTCCCAGAACTCATTCTATAGGCCAGGCTGGCTTTGAACACACAGAGACTGACCCACCTGCCTCTGCCTCTGCCTCCTGAGTGCTGGGATTAAAGGGATGCACCACCATCTCCAAGCTGCTATCCGTGTTTTTTAAGCAATGCCATCAACCGGCCCCTCCCTGCACTTAACACCATCATCATTTTACCTGCCTTATCACATTCCTATCATCCATAAATTTTATAGTAATTTGCTTTATAACCTTCATTGTTAATGAGTCTCTGCTTTTTTGTGGCTATTATCCTGATTTTCTGCCTAATTTTGTTAATTACCCTACCCCTGATTTTTAGTAGAAAGGTTCTCTGTAGCCTTTCTACTAAAAACCAGGATTGAGTCTAGAAAGCCCAATCCTTCAGCAT
Source organism: Bramus lutescens (assembly GCA_001685075.1). NCBI lineage: Eukaryota > Metazoa > Chordata > Mammalia > Rodentia > Cricetidae > Bramus > Bramus lutescens. Next base: position 250,687 of record LOEQ01002464.1, read on the forward strand.
CAGCCTCTCTGAGTACTAGGAAGACTAGAATGAGCCACATAGCCTGACAAGTCTCTGTCTTTTAAACTCGACACAAAATATGTAACACTAGTCAAAACTAAGGCAAATTTGTTTCATGGTCATATGGTTTCAGGCAGGACTAATAAACCAAAGCATCAACTGAGGGTTTAAGGTTGATACTCTTGGGGCAGCTTGAGAGATGATTCTGTAGGTAAAGGCACTTGCTGCTCTTCCAGAGGAGCTTAATTCAGTTCCCAGCACCCTAGTCAGGAGTTTCACAACCACACGTATCTGCAAATCTAGGAAGTCTTACACCTTCTCCTGGCCTCTGTCAGTACACACACATGCCCCCCATGCACAAAGAGAGAG
>LOEQ01002464.1:251166-281878 GCA_001685075.1 Bramus lutescens
GAGAGAAGGGGTACACATAAACCAATTAGGCTGATTGCCCCTCCTTACATGATTGTCCCCCTGTAGTGGCATTTCATTTGTATTTTAACAAATAAAGCTTGTCTGGTGATAGGAAGAGTAAAAGGCTGGTCAGCCTTACAGATCAGGCAGGGGTGGCACACACCTTTAACCCCAGTAGCCACTCTAGCTTGCCCTAGAAACCAGGCAGTAGTGGTGTACACCCTTAATAGCAGGATTAGAAAGGATTAAAAAACAGGAAGAGACAGCTCAGTCTCAGACTCATTCAGAGGTTTCCTGGAGGTAGAATGACCATTTTTGAACCGAGGTCAAGGTAAGAGGCAGCGGCTGGCTGCTTTGCTTTTCTGGTCTTCAGGTTAAACCCCAATATCTGTATCTGAGTTTTTTTAAAATCCTGCTCCACCACTCCTTACAGCAGTTGGTGGTACTGGAGAGAAAGATGTATATACTTGAGATGGTTTTCTGCAGAACAACTTTTCTGTCTTTTTGCATGACAAAATTTCACAGAAAATGTTTACAGTAACAGAAATGCTATAGTGAAAAAATGCACCTATTTTACACTCACGTTTGTCTTTTCTCTTGACCACTAACCACCTTGATATAAAGATGAATTTAGTTATTTAGACAGTCAACGGAATTGTTTTCAATCATAGCACTTTTCTTTTTTTACTATTATTGAAAATTGATTATTCTCTCATACAATACATCCAAACCTCCATTTACCCTCTCTCCACCCTCCCAGCTTCAGCCTACCTCCCCTTTCCCTCATATCCACTCCTCCTCCATCTCCCTTCAAAAGAGAACAGACTTCCAAAAGACAATACCCAAATAAGACAAAACAAAACACAAGAAGGTGAGGCAAAGGCCCTCACCCTGAAATTGGGCAAGACAATCCAAGTGGAGGAAAAGAGTCCCAAGAGCAGATAAAAGACTCAGAGACACACACACTCCCACAGTTAGAAGTGCCAAAAAATTACGAGGCTAACAGCCATAACATACATGAAGAGAACCAGGTGCAGATCCCTGAAGAACCCATGCTTGTTGCTTCAGTCTCTGCGAACCCATGTGCACCCAAGTTAGTTGATTCAGTGAGCTGCTTTATCCAGTTATCCTCTGAGTCCTACAGTATTTCTACCCCTGGTCCACAGGATTCCCTGATCTCTGGGAGGAAGGTCCCAATGGAGACCGCCAATGCAGAGATTCTTTCAGCATAATGACTAATTATGGGTCTCCACAATCGGTCCCACCTGCTGCCAGAGGAAGCATCTCTGATGATGACTGGACAAGGAACTGGTCTATGAGTACAGCAGAGTATCAATAAGAATCATTTCATTGATCTTCCTTCCTTCCTTCCCTCCTTCCTTTATTTATTTTAGCCAGTCATGTTTGGTTCTATGGTAGTTCTCTGGACTATCCAGCATCCAGTTCCTGGCTATGCAGGTAATGTAGGCCATGGCCTTCCTCTCATGGCATGGACATCTAGTAAAAGCAGACATCTGTTGGCCCCTCCCATAAGTTCTGAGTCAACACCTCTCCAGCACATCTTGCAGATAGGACAGATTGTAGGTCAAAGGTTTTGTGGCTGGGTTGGTGTCCATGTTTTTCTTTCGGTAGCCTGAAGAGTGCTTTCCTGCACCAAAGAGACAAGAACAAAGGGGTGATGGCTCCATTGCAGGCACCAGCTCACTCCCCAATGTTCAATGTGCTGTGTGGATCTTGTCCTTAACAATGGAGCCCCGCTGTAAGTTTGTTGAGAGCAACTCTCTGTCCTAGCATCAAACTGAGTTGTTTGTGTGTGTGGGGGAGGGGGTATTTCCATAGGACACCCTTGACCAACAAGTAAATCAAAAGCAACCCAGTCTAATCACTGGAAGTCTTGCCTGGTTACAGGAGCTGACCATCTAGGGCTCCATATCCTCCATTACTATGAGTCCTCACAAGAATGGCCTTCATAGATTCAGGAAGTTTCTGATGCACTGGATTTCTACAATGTACCGCAAGCTCCCCCAAACCCTAGGTTCAGTCATATCTTCCCACACTCTCCCTCCATCCCATCTTCCCCCAACCCGATCTCTCCCTTTTCTATCCACACTCACCCCAACTTCACCTAAAAAAATTTATTATATTTTCCTTTTCTAAGGCTATCCATGTGTTCTCACACCCAGACCACCTCTTTATCCTCTTTATCTAACCTGTCTGGGTCTGTGGATTGTAGTGTGATTATTATTTACTTAATGTATAATATCCACTTGTAAATGAATACATACCATGTTTGTCTTTCTGACAGTGACACACCATCAATGCCACACCTTCTAATAGTGGCACTCTCTTTGAGGGCCTTTTCTTTCAAAGGACCACATTCCATTTCCTGGCCCCCAGAGGCTTCTACCCTCATCATAATGCAAAATAATGCATTCAGTCCAACTCCAAAAGTCCCCATAGTCTATAAAAGTCTAAAACTTATTTCAAAGTCTCTTCCAAGATGCATGGCAATCTGCTAACTGTAATCTCCTATAAAATCAAAATCAAAACTCAGATCACATATTTCCAACATATAATTGCACATGATATACATTGCCATTACAAAACGTAGGGAACAGAGCCCAGTGAAGAAATACTGAACCAAAGCAAGACCAAAAACCAGCTGGGCAAACTCCAAACTGCATCTCCATGTCTGATGTCAAAACATTCTTCAGATCTCCAACTCCATTCAGCTTTGTTGACTGCAACACACTTGTTTTTCTTCGGCGGGTTTGACTCCCTCTTAGCAGCTCTCCTTGGCAGGTGTCCCACAACTCTGGCATCTCTAACATCTTGGGGGTCTCAAATGCAATAGAGGCTTCAACTTGACAGCTTCAAGCAATGGCCTCTCTAGGCCTTCATTCAGGGACACCCTTGACACATGCCTGGCCTCAGCAGTTTTCCTTCAGGGCTGAGTTGAAGCTTGCATACTCAGAGAGACACTAAAGAAATGTTATATATATACACACACACATATATATATACATAAGAAGAAATAAGTGAGAATAAGGAAGCAAAAAAATCAAGAGACTGTGATAATACAAAAGCTAAGTAAGGGATTTCAGGAAGCTGGTGCTCCAAAATTTTTAATTATGCAGACAATTCAGCACAGGGCAGAGGCAGGTGTGTCCCTAATTAACTTTACCGGACAGGCCAGAAAAACAGGAATTATGGTGGTGATGCAAAGAGGAGAGGAAATATAAATGTCTGAGCAATAAATATTGACTGAGTGCATGCCTGCTTGTCCACTCCCTGGGAAATAGCATTAACACGGTAATAGTTAAATTTGTGACCTCAAAATGATTTCAAACACTTACCCATTTTAATAAAAAAATATTTTAACAGTATTCATGTGCTTGCTTACTTTAGACTCTCATTAGCATAAGGTTTATAAAAATGAGCTTCAGTTTCTGTTTATTTAAAATAAACAGCCTCAATATAGATGAATTGGGGAGGGATATATGAAGAATATGTACAGGAACATTGTGGAAATGGGAGTCGTAAGATTGTAAAGCTAAATGATCAGAGAGTTTGCTGTGAAATTACATCTCTCAATAATGTCAGAAGATAAAGTCTTACCAATATGACTGCCCTAATACAAGCTGAACAAATAAGTATAATGCTAGGCATGGCAAAATGAATAAGGACCAAACAACAAGGCTTTGACTCTATGCAAAGAGCTATAGGCAGCTGAGGAATTCTGGGAGTGGGAGAAATAGACTAACCCAGGGAAGAACACACCAACTGGTTATCCAATACCAAATGATCACCTCTGAAAGCATTCACACAGGTAACTGTATACATACCGAGTAGCTTCTATTTAAGAATATATATGTCTATAAATATACGTATATGCATGCAAGAATTATTAATGAAAGAAGAGACATGAATTTGAAAGAAGGCAAGGAGGGGTATATTGGAAGTTTAGAGAAAAGAAAGGGAAGGGGGAATGGCGTAATTACTATAATCTCATAACTTAAAAAATAATATATACAATCAAAATAGGAACCTTGGAACCAGAAAATGTAATCTCAGGAAGAATGTTTTGTGCTGACAGCTACTGCATTACCATCAGTCACAGCTTACTTCATCATTGTTAATTCGATGTTTAAGAAAGACTCAAGGGGAAAAATTAAGTTTTGTCATTGTAGAAACATGCATTCAAGAACCAGCTATCAAAAATGCACCAGTAAAGCCTAAAACACAGCTACCTGGGTAGAGCGCTGGTCCAGTGTACAGAAAACCTTACGTTAATCTGGAACATCTCATTAATTAGTTTTGGTGGTACACACCTACCTTTGTAATTACAAACACTCAGAAGACTGAGACTGGAGGACAAGACATTCAGAGTTACACTTAGGATGGAGAGGATGAGGCCTGCCTGAGTTCCATTAGACCTTGTTTTTGAAAAGAATGTCAGCAACATTTTTCTAATAGATGTTGCAATATTGATTCAGTTATAATGAGACTCTATCTCTCTAGACATCTACTAGAAAGTCTTGTGTTGATGAAAATTGTGTTTTCTCAAACTTAAGCATTTTGTTAACTTCTAGATATCACCACCAGTGTTATACAAAAGCAATTTTGAGGGACCTGGTTGACTTTCAACATTTTTAAAAGTGTTTGAAAATCAATTATTTTAAAAATAAAGAAATTTTAAAATGCCTACTGTTTCTATTTATATACATAGTATTGAAAACAATGCATCTTAATGGAGAAATAATTATAGAGGATGCCTTTCATGATTAAGAAAAATATTACTTTTAATGACTCTGATTATATAACAAGAAGGAATCCATGATTCAAATGTGAACAAGACTGCAATTTTGTCACCATATAATTTTGATAAGCATAAAACTCAATACTAGACATAATTATTATTCTATTCTATATTTAGGAGAAGGAATTTTGAGGATTTTAGGTAGAAGGCATATACTTACACATGCTTCAGAAGAAGACATTGGTTCCAGCTATCTGAAATACTCAGATTATTTCTTGTTGTGCAATTGCAAATGAGGAAGAAAAGTCCGTTATATCTTTAACAATTAATCTAGCTGTTCTTGATTTTTACAGAAATTAAACCTTGGGAGGATTTTTATCTTAATATGGAAAAAAAGCATTTGACAGAAGTAAAGTCCAAGCCTAAGGCAGTTAAAAGAGATCACACAGTCATAAGATTGTCAATTAAAGCTTAGAGCAATTCTCCAAATTCAAAGATTACTTCACCTGCACATGCTAAACAAAAATGAGTAATGGGGGTACTAGTGCTGTGGAAAAATCACAAATATCACTGAAAAGATGCGTGCCATCATAATTTTTCAATGATCCCATAAGGAAAATTTCAAATTAAAACATTTTATGAAAATGTAATAAACATATACAAAGAAAAACACAAAACAAAGTTAAGTAATGTGATTTAATCATGTGCTTCACTGTTTGACATCACTTTGATCAGTTTTTTCTTTGACAATTTCATGTGTATATGTATCCCTCACTTCTTCATATGATGGCTAGTCTTCTGGATGGGAAAATGTTACTAAGGCCCAGAAAGACAAATTCCATATTTTCTTTCATATGTGGACCTTTCTTCAAATCTTTTATTTTGTGTGTTTAACTTGGAATGCAAGTAGCAGCCAGGGAACTTGAAAGGTTGTGGTGAGGTACCTTAAGGAAGGGGCAGAGCATGTAGTAGGTAATATGAAACTAGGGAGGTTGATTACTGAAGGGAGAAAGGTTAAAACAGGAAAGACCTCAGGAATATGGAATGAAAGAGAGGTGCCATAGTTAGACTTTCTATTGTCTAACTCTTCTGAGGATTCCTGGAGGCAGGATCGCCATTTTCGGACTGAAGTAGAGGTAAGAGCCAGTACCTGGCTGCTTTGCTTTTCTGGTCTTCAAGTTGAACCCCAATATCTGTCTCTTGGTTTTTATTAATCATGCTATATTTATGAATTATTAACTATATATCATTAAATATCATTACCAGGAGCAAAATGGGGAGGAATCCCATGGTCCAATGGAAGTTGCCACATGTGTGTACATTTTTTGGCACCATTAATGAACTTTGTTTGTCATATAATATATAAAAAACCTAATATATAAACAAAAAAACAAAATATAGAGTTGGGTGGGAGTCTTATTAAAGGTGATATAGAAAGAATTGAAAAAAAGGGGAATAAATATGATCATATTTCATTATGTACACATAAAATTCTCAAAAGAAAACAACTAGGTTAAAACTCTCTCAAGGTAATGGTGAATTGTGACATAATCATGTATTAGTGTACATCACAATGATAATAGTAACATTATAATGACTCATTGTGCCATGACAGTATGACTTGTTTTATGATTAACACCCCATTCTGATATCACAATGTTCCACCATCTCATGTCAATACTGAGCTGTGACATCACAATTCTAAATTGCGGCATCACAAAACAAAGGTGTGAGATCACACTACTAGCTTGTGCCATCTCCGTGCTGAATGATGACATTGTGATGCTGGTTCATGCACCACGGTGCTGTGGGTGGGCCTCATGATGCCCCACTGTACCACATCCCCTTGTTACAAACTTTATACTGTGTGGTTATTCCTCGTGATAGCATAAAAAAGTCACAAATTCCTCACATTTCCATTTTGCTGGATGTGACTCCTGATATACTGTTCAGATGGACTCTGTACCTCTACTGCTTAATTGTATGTGTTCATGGTTCCAGATTACAAAAGTAGTTGTTTGGTCCAATAATAGTCTAGATGTTGCCATAATAGTGTTCTTCAGAGATGATTAGTAACTGCAGCTAATTGTCTTTAGTGAAAGCTAATTAGATACCATACCATGGTTTAAATTGAGCCTTTGACAGAAAAAAAAATGTCTCCACTTAAAAAAATAAAAAGAACTTCTGACCCAGACTAAAGCATAGATATTCAGCCTAACTTGACAGTCCTCAGACTTAGGACCGTAATATTCGTCTTTGGCTTTCCAAATGGGTAAGCCTGCTAATTTACTATATATTTTATGTTCTCATCTCCATAATTATGCATTTTTATAATGTAAAAGACAATATATATCAACCTCATTGATAGTTTTCTACAAGAAAATAGTAACCAAAATACCAAGAGAAAATGTATTTCTCTCATTTTTAGCTTACCCACTTCAGGCCTGGTCAACTATTTTTATATTATAGTGGATTCTGTGACATTTGTTCAGTTCCATTTCTTAAAACCATCATTTGGATCTTGTCTTGGTTACTTTTCTATTGTTCTGACGATATTCTTGACCAAAGCAAATCTTATAAGACAAAACATTAAAATGGGGGACTTCTTTAGAAATTCAGAGGGTTAGTAAATTGCCTTCATGGCAGGAAACAGACAGGCCTTGTTTTTGTTCAGTACCTGAGAGCTTTACAGTCCGATCCCCAGGCAGCAGGGAGACAGAGAGACTCTTGTCCTGGTGTAAGCTTTAGAAACTTCATAGCCTGTCCCCAGTGATTCAGCTCCTCTAACAAGGCTTCACCTACTCCAACAAGGCCACACCTCCAAATACTCCCAAACAATTTACCAACCAGGGACTGCATATGTAAATATATGTGCCTATGGGCTTCATTCTCATTCAAACCACCACAATTATATAGCTTGTATTTGAACCTTCTTTAATGCATACCCACGCTTAGACTTTTTTCAGACCCTTTGCCTAAAATGGCCTTCTACCTTTCCAACCTGATGCAGCGACAGAGGGGTTAACTGCATTAATGGCTGCTGCCCAGCTCAGCTTCACTTTAAGAGAACTCTGAATGTTGACTTTCTCACCAAAGGGCCACATAGACAACAGCACTTATACACTTTGAAAAGTGAATGAAACCAATTGACTTTATGCTCCAATACATTGTATTTTATTTTATACATTATAGTTATTAGTTATTATTAGTTACTATTTCATACACAATATAGTCTATTGAGTTATATTATATAAACAATGTCGTGTATATAAGTAAAACTTCTGAGAAGCGTCTCTACCAAAGATAAAAACCAGAAGAATCTGGCAGGTAGTTAAGAGAAAAGACAATATATGAATACACAAGCACGAACAAATCCGTGTGGGTATTTTCTCTGTAGAAATGTTTACAAATATATTTTCATAGGTAATGACTTATTCTTGAAGAAAATGGAAACTTTAAAATCAAATAAGTCTGAGTATTCCAAGTTACATAGACATAGGCAAGCTGATGTGGAAGCATCAAAGTCAATATGACATGGAGAACCAAAATCAGTCTAGTTGAAGAGGATTCTTTATACACTTTCAAGTTTAAGCCCAGAAAAATCAATCCAGATACAGAAGACCAGAGAAGCAGTGTTACACTGAGGAGTGCTGTCAAAAAGCTGACCTTATGTGAAATCGGAGCTCCAGGAAAGAAAATTCAGTATATAAAATAAATGATGTATTTAAGGAAACAGAGCAATTTCCCCTTAAATTTTATAGTAATAAACATCAAGCTGTAGTTTAAGGCATTTGATCAATCCTCAGGGGCACACTTACAAAGAACACCAAGCTAAAGAATACTGGAGCAAATTTGCCATAGAAAATGGTATATTAAAAAAGGAAAAGGTACCAGTTAGTTGCTATGTAATGGACCAGAGCAATCAAGTCAGCAGCATCCACTGGCTTAATAGCATCCAAGACACACTGAGTCAAATCTGTGAGGTGTATTGGGACTGGTATACAACTGCCTTGCTGTACAAAGACCTCCTCAACTGTGAGTATTGCTAAGACACTTTCAGCCATAATGTTGGAATACAACTCGTGAAATGTCTTCCTCTGACATTTACATCTGTAGATTATTTTTGTAGGTAGACAGGTTGAAGCAAGGCAAATCTGTTTCTAAATTCTTCATCACCAAACTCTTTCTTTGTTAAATGCTGCTTGAAGCCCCTCCCCTTTTCTCTTGTATTTTTTCTTTTTTAACTCCATCATTGAAATCTTCAGATATAAATTCAATGTGTTTTTGTCATGGCTGCCCTACTCTTTCTCTTCAATACGCTCCATCCATCTCCCTCCCAAACTCACATCCTTGAATTTTTTAAATTACTCACTGAGTTCCATTAGGGCTGTCCATGTGCACGTGAGTAGAGCTGACCCACTATAGAGTGGACAACCCACCAGTGGACAAATGACTCTCTTGTCCCCAGAAGCCAACCAGTGGCAATAGCTCCTTCACTGGTAAGTAGGGCCTAGACAGATCCTCCCACACCATCTTGCCTGTGTCTAACGCATAACAACACCTACTGTGACTTCCTGTGAGCAGCATCCACGCCGTGTCCCAGTGACAGCACTCATACATAGCACTCCTTTCCATTGTTCAGGGCTTACGTTCTCTCCATCTTCTCTTGCGCTGAGCTCTCTGAACACTGGGCATAGGGCACCGATCTAGATGCCCCATCTATTGCTTAACAGTTTATTCACAATATTTTGAAACGTTTAAGATCAACGAATTAATCATTACACATACAATAAAATGTTTCTTTGATCAAGTTTGATGGCACAAATTTATGGGCATAAATAGAAATATTTAGGGGACGTCTAAAAACATGTCTGTTTAGCAAAACATCGCTAGGCACCCACTGCACCAAGGGTCTATAATAGCCACAGTCATGGGGTTCTGCTTAGGTGTACAGCAACTGGCATGAATTCCCTCATACAGAGCATATATGTAGTCAGATGCAAAACTATATAAACAAAGGTTTATAAACAAAGTCTCTCTGTCTCTGTCTGTCTCTCCCTCCCTCTCTCCCTCTTTCTCCCTCCTCCCCATACATGCATACATGTGTGTGTACAACTGAAAAACATCATGAATAGCTTGTCATACATGTGATGTAATTACTCCTAAAATCCCTTATGTAATAAGTGCCAAAATAGCTTGCCAGTCAAAAATGCTGTGGGAAAACAACAACAACAAAAAAGTCTAAGTTAAAGGTGACAGAATATATGTCTGAGATTTCAATGTCAATGTACAGAAAATGGTCAGAAAACATGAAAGTTTTAATTATATACAGGAGTACTGCAGGGGAGTGATGAAGACAGAATGAAATTTGTGCCTACAGTTGATAAGATTTTGATTAACCTCTAAAATATGATATATCCCAAAATTTTTACCTGGAATAAAAAGATAAAAATGGCATTTTAAGCAAAATTATTGTTAGTGGAAATTGATCAGAAATTGGAAAACTCCAGTGAACCCATCACTGTAAATACCATTCGTTTTAGGATATTAAGCTCTGTATGCTGCAAATATCACAGGATATGAATATTCCTACTGAAGTTATAAGAAGAGACATTCCTGGAGCTTATTGAGTCTGCATGTTGAAAATAATACTGGCTATGGAGCTACGTAATGAAAATCCCACCCCTCTATCAGGAAGCCTCATCCCTCTTTGATAATTCCTAAATGATATCCACTAATACTTGCTCACCAAGGAGTTTGAAGATAGACTTACTACCAAGGAGTTTGACGATAGACTTACTAAATGACTATTAGTTTTACTAAGTGTTGTGAGCATGATGAGCTTGACAAAATCTTCTGCCTTTGCCTCTGTCAGCTCAAATAGACTCACACAAAAGGACAATAGGAAAAATAGCAACATGGCATGAAACTAAACAAACAAACAAAAAAAAAACACTTTACAGGGCTCACAACTGTCTAGGAATGTTTCCCAGTAAAGCTGAATTTGGTTGGTTCTGAAGAACTTCCACAAAATAGGGGAAAGATTCTGAGTAGAAAATTGAGAAGAGTGAACTCATACAAAACCAGCATCCTTTGTGTTTAAAATAGGGAACTTAAATTAACTAACTGGGAAATTTTTGCACGTAAGTGTAGCCAAAGACAAGTGATTTGAAGCAGCGGAGTTATTTTTAAGTCATATCAACCATGTTTCTGCTAGCTAATGGTTGGGCATTAGCATACACATTGCTGGACAGTTCACAGGCAGGGACACGGAAAGCAAACTTCACAAGTATAATTAGAAACATGGAAAAAAAACACTTTACTCCTAGAAATTTTCAAAGATGTATGAAGTGAAGATGTGTATCCAGATGATCTTTAAGAGATTATAATTTTATGATCTATAATCAAAATGAATATTAGCATTTGGTGCGTCAATGTACAACAGCTGTTCTTGATATAATAAAGATCAATGAGTAACATTTAATAAATTTATCACCTGACAGTTATTTAAATTAAGGATATTCATATTTTGCCTATGTTGTTAAATAATTCACCATATATATGACTTATACCTTCACAACACTTTCTCTTTTACAATATTTTGTTTCAAATTTTAAAGATTGTTTTACATAGTTATATTTCTATTGGGACAAAAATGTCTGAAATTTCTTCTAATTTTTAGGCACAATGATGGACAGCAGATCTCCAGAATACACTCATCCTGAATGAGAGAACCCTTAGGTTCACTGGTGAACAAATCTGCATTCCCACTTCCCTCCAGGTCCAACAACCACATTCTCCTTCCATTCACGTGTGGAGCTTCCGTGTGCACAGCCTATGAGAGTTTGTTCTCTCTGCATCTTACTGCCTACAGCGCAGCACCCTGCAGGCCCCTTTAGACAGTCGCATGTCAAAGCGCTTCCTTTCATGAAATCATAGCAACAATTCCCCCGCTGAAGTGAGATGTAAAACTCCTCAATTGTGTTTTAAATTTATTACTTGGCGGCATTAATATATTCTCTGGGGAAAAATGTTTACTTGTAAGCAAAGTAAAATGTCTAAATTTATAATAATGTCAGGTTTGTCTAACATGTTTGTTTTGCACAATTATGACATGAATTTAAAAAATGGGATATGCAGCTAACCAATCTTTTGGTCTAGGGGTTTCAAATAACTTCTATACCAAAGATTCGTTTTCTACACAGGATGAACTGATTGGTTCAGTTCTTTCTCTAGTCAGCCTTTTAAAAGAAGAGACAGTGCACTGATTGAAAGTTCTAGTTAGAGCAGTCTGATCACTTTAACCACAACTCTATAAAGTCCTATTAACACATGCAATACAACACTTTAATAGAGAGATAAAAATTTATTCATGAAACCACTATATTTACCATGATGTATATCATCTTTATATTTTTATTTTTATTTTATTGAGTCAGAGTCTTACTACGCAGCCTTACCTGCCTAAAACTCATTATGTGAACCAAGGTGGCCTCAGACCCACAGAGACCCACCTAACTCTGTTTCCCAAGTACTTGTAGTCCTGACGGCCTAGAACTCACTGTGTGGGCCAAGTTGGCCTCAGTCCTATGGAGACCCACCAACCTCTGCTTCCCAAGTGCTAAGTTGAAACCCATGGTCATCATTCCTGACTATTGCATTACAAAACATTTTTGAAAAAAATATTGATGATAACGGAAGTCCAAGACTGATAACTTGAGTCCCATTCCCAGGGCCCACCTGATGGAAAACAAGAACAGACTCCCTGATAAGTCGACCCCTCATATCATACACGTATTATACACAAAACAAATCTAGAATCTTTGTATCACTGAACTATGAGACATGGGAACTATCACATTTTCTATAAACCCTGATTTTCATTTCCCTATCTAATATGTCTATACTGTATATGTGTGCTAGTTATATGTATATGCGTATATGTATTGTATATGTGTGCTAGTACATTACAATCATCTTTACGAATTGAAGATGGCAATTGGAGGCTAGTATCTTTTCACACTTTTACTTTATTCTAGGAATACACAAGAAATAAGGAGATGCCCATGAGACTGCTTCAGAAGATGAAGTATATTTAACAGCAAGGGAAAATAGCTGTTTACTGAAGAAACACAGATAAGGAAGAGCTGTGTGGATTATTGTCATTTGCTGGGCTATGGTGACAACTGCATATATATTCTCATAAAATGAACTTGAAGGGCACACAGATAATTGCACTCATCTATAAGGCCATATTCAAGTTGTCATGAGCAGAAAATTAAAGGCTGTGGTTTGGAGAGCGTTCTCATAAACCTTCGGTTCATTCGTCCTGCCCGTTCTGTGACAAGCCCTAAGAAGTTATTAGGGAACTACACACAAATCTTGATGACTATTGTGTTATCCAGCATGGTAGAAGTGTCAAGACCTATTATAATAAAACAACAAAACTTCCGGTAGATAAAACTGATCACACACGCACACACACGCACACACACACGCACACACACACGCACACACGCGCGCACACACACACGCACACGCACGCACACACACACGCACACACACGCGCACACACACACACGCACGCACACAAAGAGCTACATGGGAAAGATGGCTCTAAGGAGACGCATCTTCTGGAAACAACAGGACTGATGCACATGTGACCTCACAGGGACTGTGGCAACATGCACAAGACCTAGACAAGTTCAAACCAGATGGGGTCCCTGCACTGAGGGAGGGAATTAGATGCATAATCCCATTGTTAAGAAGCTATCGATAGCTGGGCAGTGGTGGTGCATGCCTTTAATCCCAGCACTCGGGAGGCAGAGGCAGGCAGATTTCTGTGAGTTCAAGGCCAGACTGGTCTACAAGAGCTAGTTCCAGAAATGGCTCCAAAGCTACAGAGAAACTCTGTCTTGAAACAAACAAACAAACAAAAAAGAAGCCATTTATAATTGATACCTTCTAGAAATGGGAAAATCAGTTTTACCCAATGGCATGTCATTCAGTGCCGCGCCAGCATGGCAACTGTTGTTCTGATTCAGGGACGTTGTGATTAACACACAACACAACTTCTGGTTCTGCAGACAAGCCCTTTATTCCACTTTCTCACAAGTATATATAGCCCTCAGNATGGTGACAACTGCATGTATATTCTCATAAAATGAACTTGAAGGGCACACAGATAATTGTACTCATCTATAAGGCCATATTCAAGTTATCATGAGCAGAAAATTAAAGGCTGCGGTTTGGAGAGCGTTCTCATAAACCTTCGGTTCATTCATCCTGCTAGTTCTGTGACAAGCCCTAAGAAGTTATTAGGGAACTACACACAAATCTTGATGACTATTGTGTTATCCAGCATGGTAGAAGTGTCAAGGCCTATTATAATAAAACAACAAAACTTCCGGTAGATAAAACTGATCACACAAGCCAGCTCTCTGTATTTTTTTAATCTGTGTGAAATTTCTACAATGCAGACACACTTGTCTAGTCTTCTATCATTAAGAGATATGTTTACTTTCACTAAATGTTTACAGAAAAAGCACTTAAGATTAACACAGTTAGGGGACTGGAGAGATGGCTCAGAGGTTAAGAGCACTGGTTACTCTTCCAGAAGTGTTGAGTTCAATTCCCAGCAACAATATAGTAGCTTACAACCATATATAGTAAGATCTGGTGCCTTATTCTGGGGTGCAGGCACACATGCAGGCAGAATACTATATACATATTAAATAAATAAATCTTTTTTAAAAGATTAACATAATAATTAGCTGTAAGAATAAAAATGTGTAGAAATTCCCAAGGCAAAACAGGTTTGTGATAGTTGATTTTTATGTCAATTAGACACAAATTAGAATCAGGTGAGTAGAGAGATCCAGCTGAGATATTGTCCTGACTGATATAACTAATGTAGGAATAGACGCCCCAACTATAGATGGCAATTAATGTTTCTGTCCTAATAAAAGGGCCATGGAGGAAGGAAGATTATTTTTATTTTTCTTGCTTGTTTTTCTCAGCCTTTCAGGTATGAGACAACTTGGTTCTATTTCAGTATAAGATGAGTTAATAAGTTTCACACACACACACACACACACACACACATACACACAATAGACTACCCAACAGGATATTTCTTTTTATTTTTATAACAGCCAAAAATAAGATAGTTTGAAGACACTTATCAACATTATATTGCAAAGTAAAAGAATTTTCAGCACTCGATTTCAAATTATTTTCTCATTCCATTTAATTTTTAAAATAGTTACTTCTACTTCCCCTTCCCAGGAGGATCCATTTTTGTTTCTCTTAGGGTTCTCCTTTTTACCTAGATTCTCTGGGGTTGTGGACTACAGGCTTGTTATACTTGCCTTGTGTCTAATACCCACTTATGAGTGAGTACATACCATGCTAATCTTTCTGGGACTGGGTGGAGAAGAGAGAAAAGGGAGGGGGAAGGGGAGGAGTAGGGGAGAAAGGTAGAGGGGAGAAGAACTTGAGGAAACCAGGTAGTCAAGATGGGGGGCAGACACTGAGGGAAAGCAAGGAAAGAGATATCTTGATTGAGGGAGCCAATATAGGGCTAGCAAATAACCTGGTTCTGGAGAAATTCCCAGGAATCCACACAAATGCCAGGTAAACACCTAAGCAATTGTGGAGAAGGTGCCTGAACTGGCCTTGGCCTGTAGTCAGATTGATAACTATCTTAAATGTCATCATAGAACTTTCATCCAGCAACTGATGGAAGTAGATGCAGAGATCCATAGTGGATCACTGGCCTGGGCTCCCAAAGAGAGTGAGAAGCGATAATATGAACAAAGGGGTCAAGGCCATGATGAAGACCTCAATGAAACACCTTACCTGATCTAATGGGAGCTCGCCAACTCTGGTTTGACAGCCTGATAGAGGGTCTAGCAGCACAGGACCAAACTAGAGCCTCTGAATGTGGGTGGCAGTTGTATGGCTGGGGCAGACTCTGGGGCCACTGGCAGGAAGACCAAGATTTATCTCTACTGCTTGTACTAGTTTTGGGGAAACCATTCTTTTTGAAGGGATACTTTGCTCAGCCTAGATATAGTGGGAAGGGCCTTGATCCTGTCTCAAAACAATGTGTTAGACTTTGTTGATTTCCCATGAGAATCCTTACATCTCTGAAGAGTGGATGTGGAGCGACTGGGAAGAGGGGAAGGAGTAGAAACTAGAACTGGTATGTAATGAGAAAAGATAGCTTTTAAAATAAATAAGTAAATAATTTTTTAAAGAAATAGTTACTCCTAATATATATAAAACTTAAACTATTACTGTATTAGTGAACTCAGAAGATCAGTAGCAATGAAATTGGGGCCTTGCCTCACTGAATTGGACTCGTAATTTTAATGATATTTTAGAATATTGGTGTGAAGAAGCCCAGTAACAGTATTTAATTGATGAAAGAAAAACAGGAAAGATTGCTCTTCAGAAAAATGGACCAAATCAGTAACCAGAATGGGCAACTGAAAAGAGAGCTTCTGGAAACTGCATAGTTGCATGGTCTTCTAAGGCAGTTCTGTTCCAAATTATAACACAACTCAACATCTTCTGAATCTAGCATGATGGCTGTCATGATGCTCTGCTGGTTAATCTAATCCCAGACATCCATGAGGTCCCGATTTTATGGCCATTGGGGAACTAGAGGTACTTGCAGAAAGGCCGAGATAACCTTAGAAATCTTAGAAACAAAATCCTCCTCTAGATCACCATTAAAGGAGCTAAGATTCTGCATAGCCACAACTGGAACCTTGTGATACAGGAATGTGTTGTTAAGCATCACTGTTTTGATGTTGGCTTTTGGTGGCGCCTCCCAGTGACACTGAAGAACAAGAGCATGAATTGCTTCTCCAGTAAAAGGATATGAGTCAATTTTCACTAAATAAATGAAAAATTACTAGTTTTCCTTGACTTCATTTTAAAACATTACCAAGTTCATTATGTGGCATAATTCCTCAAACATGAATTGTACCCTTATTACTGATTTTGGCTTTACTAAGGGTTGAGACAGTTAGTAGAAGAATTAAAATTTTGAATTAGTACTTTGACAAAATGTAAGTCAAATTAAAAACCCTAGTCCATGGGTTGGCCCGTAATCAATTCTTATAGTAAAAAGCAAAGAGGAACAGTGATTGTATGTGGTGCAGCAAGGTATCCTAGAACCCAGGGATTCATATGGAATGGTCCCTAGCAATGTACTCTGGGAAAAGTCAGTGAAAGGACTCAACTGGACCATGCTAGAAAGATTAATCTTTCCAAAACAAATATTTTGTTCACTTCACCAAGTAAAGGAACCTGAAGGACAGAAAAAAAAATAAAAGTACAAAGAAAATCTAATTGTACTGGATAAATGGATTAAAAAAAAAGGTGTAAGTGCCAGCCAGCCTTCTGACTAGATGCAGAAATAAGGCATACTTCTCCAGGAGCCTAGTTGGTTGTTTTTAATCTTTTGCTTGCTCTTTTATTCTTTGGTGCGTGTGGGGGTGCTGTCACCCAGTTTCCAAATAAATCACATGGAGTCTCATTCTTTTATTTTCTTTGTTTTGTTTCAATGTTTTTTTTTCGTTTATTTTACATGGCAACCTGTCTCCCTTCCCATCTACCCCTGCCCCATCTTTGTTCAGAAAGGGGAAGGCCTTCCATGAACTTGCACAAAGCATGGCACTTCAAGTTGAGGCAGGACCAAGCTTATTCTTTCTTATGAATGCATGGCCTAGGCTTGACTTATTTCTAGCCAGCTTTTCTTAACTTAAACTATCCTGTCTACCTTTTGCCATTGGGCTTTTACCTTTTTCTATTTCACTATATCTTTTCTTGCCTTCTTATCCCTTGTCTGGTTGCATGGCTTGGTGACAGGCCCCATCTTATCTCACTCCTCCATCTTCTCCTTTTTCTCCTCCTATTTCTTCTCTCTGTCTGCTTGCCCCACCTATCCTTTCTCCTGTCCAGCTATTGACTGTTAAGCTCTTTACTAGACCAATCAGGTGTTTCAGATGGGCAAAGTCAAACAGCTTCACAGAGTTAAGCAAATGCAACATAAAAAATGCAACATATTTTGCATGATTAAAGCAAATATTCCACAGCATAAATAAATGTAACACATCTTAAAATAATATTTCACAGCAGCAAAAGTCATGTTTCTGTCTCTCTTTCTCTATAGTTTTATAAACATACATATGTCTGTTTATATGTGTGCATTTAGATATGTCTATATACATATATATATATATAACTGTCAAGTTAGTTATATGTATATATATGTGTGTGTGTGTCTGTCTGTCTGTCTGTCTCTTTGTGTCTGTGTCTCCCACTGTCTGTGTTTTTGTCTCTGTCATTTTACTTTGATTGTATAACATAAAACAGTAGAATGTTGTGTTTACTTATACTGCTTAATAACAGTGTACTCCATGCAGTGTACACTCCATGTACTATGTACATGACACAATGTTATTGTAGGTTGTGATTCATGCCATACTTCATAAGCTGTCAGGACAGGCCAATGAATGAAATGGATAGAGGGTAAGGAGCAAATATCCATCAGCTTTGACAAAGACTCCAGCAGAAACCGCGCCTCCCCCTTTGAAGAGAGGATGAGATAGCTACTGTTCTGAGGTGTGAGAACTGACTCTTTCTCTTGGGAAGAGGAAGTATGGAAGGGACCTGGAGGTCCATAATGAATCCTGAGCTGTGTGCTTTAGCTTCTTCTGTCTCTTGTGGTTCCCTTCTGGTCTACCGCCTGGCCACAAACCTTAGTGGGGACAACACTTCTGTGCCTAGCATCTGTGTTCCCTTGATCACTGGCACTTACACATACATGAGCGTGGAAATGGATGGGAGAGAAGCAAATGCCAGATGACTACTGTCTCAGTTGTCACGCCGAAGGCACTGACTGGCTGCATTCTGCTGGTCTTGAAATTACCAGGGAAATGTAACCCTGGAACCAACAGTTGTGACTTTTCTTCTTGCTTGTCAAAAGCATGGGATTTCTTGTGGTTGTGATAAATAAATAAATATACAAACAGTTACATGAATTGTAATGCCCAAATCTTTTTAATTTGTTGTCCTGTTGTTCTATGTTATAGTAGATGGCATTAAAACCGAATTATTTATGCACTGCTCGTCACAATTACATTGAAATTTCCTTTTTCTTATCTTTGTTTGCTCAGATAGTATATCTACAAGCTTCAAAGATCATAGATTAAAACAAAGCTACCTTGATCAAAACTCCTAAATACTTCACTGTCACTGTGGCAGATGCCTCTGCTTTAGAATAGAACATTTTCAGCTTTTAAATAAGCCTTCAAAATCAATGGTCTATTTAGTTGATTTATATAATTTAATAACATCACGGAGAAGGTACAGATAGCTTATCATTCCATTCTATATAATGTGATAATATTTAATAGTAACTCCATAAAATACTTACATGTACATAAGATCTGGAATTTTATGGCTTACAGATATTTAAATGTTATAGCATATATAATATTGTATATATTTTACAAAGGAAAAAATGGAGTTGAAATCATGTCATAATCTGTCTTTCATGCACTCACCATTCCTCATTAATTCTGTTCCCTTTTCAAGAATGCAATTGCTTCCTTTTATCATAGCTTCTCAATGCCTTGAGGAAGGGGTCTTTGGAGACATCCAGTGAGGTCACGTTTCTGATATGTTTGTGTAAGACATTTATGAATGCACCTCATTTCTTCTCTCTGCTTGATTAATTGAGTAATTTCATATGCACTTCCTCTAAATGTAGCTTATCTCATTTCTTTCTGTCATTACTTAGTTCAGGATTAACTTTTACACCCATGGAAATGATCTAGTTCCCAGACACTCAACTTTGTACACTGAACCAGAATCACTGGTAAGTCTATTGGTCGCCACAAAATTTAATCCCCATATTTATTTCCTATAATAACTAATATAAATTAACATAAAGTTCCATTGATATTATCAAAATTTATTTCCCAGAGTTGACTTTGTATTGACACCATGAAGAACATGGGATTTGACATAAAGTAATAACTGAAGAAATCATGCCATGCTGGAGAAGCAGAGCATCAGAACTCATGACTCTTCACAAGGTTAACATTGGTGATTATAACAGAATCTTTGTAGCAAACATGACCTTGTTTATATAACAGAGCAGTGCTTCTCAACCTTCCTAACTCTTAAACCATTAAATACAGTCCCTTGTGTTGTGGTGACCCCAATTATAAAATTATTTCATTACTACTTCAAAACTGCAATTTTGCTACTGCTATGAATCATAAGACAAATATTTTGGATATAGAGGCTTGTCAGGGGTCACAACCCATGGGTTGAGAACTGCTGTAATAGAGGATATTTCTGCTGCCACTGGAAGTGCAGTGAAAAACTTAAGCTGATCCAGCATGAATCCATCATGAAGAACCCTCCTGCTTCCTAAAGAATTGACTTAACCTATAAACATCATTAACATGCTATTATTTGAACCTACTTAGTATTTTAGAAATCAATTAAATCATATGCCCACTTTTAGGGACATCAGCTATGGGGTTTCAAAAAGAATACTGTATTTTGGGGGTACTACCTCACAATGTAGCCCTGTGCAGACCCAACTTGCCTCAAATTCACATAGATCTGTTTTCCTCTACCTCTGGAGTGCTGGGATTAAGTGTATATGTCATCACATCTAGCAAAACGGGGTGCTTTTTAAAGAAATCATAGATATTATCTTGCCCTCTGACATGCCCAGAATCAAGTAGACTCTAAGCATGTTGCTTTCTTTCTAAATTGTTTTAATGCACCAACAAGCTCATAGCTCATTCAAAAATATGTCTATTTTATAGCACCTGCTACTATTTTCTAATGAATTTATGCATTAGTTACTATATTTCAAATGATCATTAGTGATACTTCTGTAATTTCTTTATAACAACTGGATTCTTGTTTCATCATAACATACCTGAACTTCAGTTTTGCAGATTCTAGAATGTGAAGGCCCATGATACCAATTTTAGCAGCAAAACAAAAATGTCAGGTATGTATCCATCATAAATGACAAATATCTCAGAGTAACAATAAGTTGCCTAAAAAATCTTTGAAATGGGTTGAGGAGGACTCTCTAGTATGATATTGGGGAGACTTTTAACATCATATTGCCAGACTCACATTCAAGGAAAGCTATCATTTTTCCCTAAAATAAGTGAGGAAGAATATCATTGAGGCACTATCAAAGGGCTACTTTTAGAATGGGAAGGTACATTCCTGAAAGATTCGAAACTCAGGCATATGAGGAAATGTGACTGGCTAAACCCAGCCACAGTTGGATTTTTGACTATAGCCCTCCATAGGCAGTGTTTAGTTTCTTAGACTGCTTGTCTAAGGTACACCAGGAAGGTATTATGGCATGGTTGGAAAAGCAAGTCTCCTGAATCTGTGCTCCACATTTGCAAATTTAGCTGAGGAACCGGCCTTGGCATTTAATACACATGTGGAGACCCAAATGATGGAGAGCACACATGAGACCAGTCATCAGATCTCAGCTCATCCACTAGGTAGTCATTGATCCTCTATTGTTTCTGACCTGTTGGTTTGTATTCATAATTAAAATAATCATGATTTAGACGAGGCTTTTTGAAAGGGCTTATAATGTGTGTTCTAACACAATTTTGTCATCTTACCACATCTGCTGAAAAATAAAACATTTGGGATATAGGACTTTTTGGTTTCTTAAAACATATTTAGCTTATGAAAGAAGGTGTGTGTGTGTGTGTGTGTGTGTGTGATAGAGAGAGAGAGCTCAAAAATGTTGAATTTATTAAAATTCAAAAAGTAGAATAAAGATTGCACTACGAACTTATAAAAAGCACCAAGAAAAATATTAGGAAAGAATATGTATCATTATGCTTCAGAAAATGCAGCAGTTGCCTGGAGCTAAGAAGAAAAAAAAAGCACATCTAGACCCGAGAGGAAACCTTATGAAATGAATAACTGCAAATGCAGGGATTTTATACCAAAATATACTTAGGAATATAATAATGAAAACATTATAGAATGTACTATGAGAGCCTTTGGGTGTTAAGACATTCTATTTCCTATTTCTACTTTCTAATCTCCATCTCACAATGCTCCATCTGTGAAATAATCGCACTGCAATTTATGTTTGTAAAGGAGAAAAGAAAAAAAAAACGTTGTCAGCATCAGTCAAAATTAATTTACAGAAAATACCATAGCCAACATGACTGTAGTTAAATAATTCTAATCATTATCCTCTTTAAAAAGAATAGACCAGGGAAGGCTTGGGAACAAAGGATATGCCAAAGAGTTGGGGAGGGAAGAGAGACTGAGAGCTGAGGGATGGATAAACAGGAGGACAAAAGGCAGAAATAAAGAAAGGTGAAAGAGAACAGAAAGAGACAAAGAGGAAGAAAACATGAAGAGACAGAAAAAGAGGACAATATGGGAGAAAGAACGAAGGGAGGCTAGAAAAATTATGCAGATGGAAGAAGAGGAATCCCAGTAGCAGTGGCTCCATCATGGCTGCTCCACACTAGGGTATATTTTCATCCAGGTCTATCCCATCCTTTGTTGTATTTCAAAGAAGAAACTTTCCATCTGTAAGACAGAAAACACATTTCTACTTCTACCCTTCGTTCCTAACTGAAGAGGGAGATTTAATGTATGGTTAAAGGCGGAAACCTCTTGAAAATGTGGGTGGATTTCTGTGTGAGAGAAGAAAGGGATAGGGAAGAGAGATCAAGTATACAAGTAAGACAGGTAAGTATATGGGTTTTGAGATAACCTTCCTTTTGTAACTGGAGCCTACCATTTGATGGTGAATATAAGAAGAAAAAAACAGTTGTGAATATTTACCAGTATTCCCCATGAGAACACTGGTACATTTAAAATGGACAATAGTTACCATTTACTTCCTAAGAAATAGCGAGCTGGATTTAATTTGGAATGGAGTAGCCCACACATACTATCATTGTGTACAGACAACAAGACTGAGAAATGCTGCTTCCATTGCACTGACATTCAAGGAATGCAAAGCAAACAAATAAGGAACTGAATACAGTAACCCCTTATGGAACCTTCCCCAGCTTCTCTGCTTTCTTTTGCTGCAGATGATCTCAGTTCATCTGTCTGGAGCCCATCTTGACTCTCCCAAGCCCTGTTGATACAGAAGCTTAGCTCTCACTTTTGAGGAAAAGAGAAGACAGCTTTGTCTGGAGCTGAACACAAAGGACCTGAGGCTGGGAACACAAATTTAAGTTATACCAAGTATAGTATTCCTCTTTGTTGATGGTTGTATGATGTATCTATGGCAACAGAACAAGAATTTAGTAAACTAAGGTGTCATTCAAACTCATTGGTGGTAACATCAGGTAAAAGGGTTAAATCCAAGGAGAAAAATATCTATTATATATGGTATTCTTGATAGTCTTAGAAATTTTTGTGGTAGAATTTATTACATTCCCAATAATTTCACCTGATAATCACATGGTATTAGGTTAAATAAAAAGATGGACTGGGAAGGAAGTTAAAGATAGTTCAAGATAACTTGACTTCTAACCTACTGGTGGACTAAAAGACATACTCCCTGAGAGGCAGACAGGTAGGGAAAGGGGGCCATGACTAGGTATCAAAGGCGGCAAACTTTCAAAATGGCTGGTTTCTTCCTCATCCCCCTCTCCTGAGAAAAAAAAATCCTGACAGTTTAAAGCAAAAAGTATTTAGGGCTTTTCAGCCTGCCAGTAGGCCCATGTTGATGCACTGGTTAAACCAGTCCAAGCCAGATCAGGACATTTTTACACAATGATTGTAGACCAATCAACTAGCATCATTCTTCAAGCTGTCAACCCTAAATTAGGGGAGGAAGACCCATCAAAAACCTGCAGTCCTCAAGCGGTAGCTGGACTTGGCTTCTGGCTTCCCCCCTTGTTTGCAGAGACTTTCTCTCTGTGTGTTCACTGTATGTTTGCATTACCTCTCCCTATTATAAGCCCTTCATTAAAGGCCAAAATTAACCTGAAAGGCCCGTTTGTCCAAAGAGAAATAACTTCCAGGAATTCTGGCAGCTGTTGTTTATGAGAAATAGCAAATCACATGCTTTTGCTCCCCTAAAACATTGTTTGATTCAGCTGCACTGGATGTGTTCGATCATGTGCACGGGAGGTCCCTGGGCAGAGAAAAAGGTCAGAATGTATGCTTGGCCCTGATTGGACCTGATGGAAAATATGAGTCCTTTAGTGGTTTTGCCTTTTTAAGTCTCTGCAAAATGTGACTTGTTGCCATTTCTAACTTTCAACATCTATCTCTATACAATCACCCCACGAGCTATTATTTGAAGGCATTTTCTGCGGTTGTATTCTCCTGTCCCTCCCTCTTATTCACTCCCTCCTCCTCCTCTCCTTCCTCCTCTTTCTTCTTCTTCCCCTTCTCTTATTTTCTGTCCTGAGTGAACTGAATAAGATTAATCAAAGCAAGGCTGATGATTTCTGAGTCTGAACCATAGATTAGCCGTCAATCATGCAGTGAATTTAGGTTCCATTCAATCTTTGTCATTCAACTTTCAAGTGTATAATCTATATAAAGAAAGGCAATGATTACTCCATTTGAAATGACAATTAAAGCATTTAGTTTGAATTATCTGTCAATAGAAAAAAGTTTTAAATTGAATGTTCATCTCAGCAGTTAAAATTGAAAGGACCTGTCACCTCACAATCTCTTCCTTTATCTGTGAGTGAGAACACTTAAAAAACTAGACAAATTGATATTGAATTTCTTCGTACAGTTTTATTTTTGTAAAATAGTAGTGTGTATTTCTGATATCAAGTTTTTTCTCTGCTACCTTGAAATAATTCTGTAATGAAAGAGTAGTATGTGTTGCTTTCACAAAACTAAAAGAAAGTTTGTGAGCCCTCTTAGGCTCACTAAAACAAGGACCAGATCTCTTTAATATCCTGTCCTACCATTTCTGATAAGACTTTCTCATCTTTATGGTTGAAGAAAATAGCCATGTGGAAGTTAGCAGGCTTAAAGAGTAAATAATAAAGAGTGTAGTAAAGAATAAAGAATAAAGAGTGTAGGTGAAAGTCTTCTAGATTATTTGTAAACATGACTGCTTAACATGCAATTGACCAATATTCAGTCATAAGATAAATTTGATTTGGAAAGACCTGAGAAATGTGGTCAATGTTGTGGGAAAACTCATTCCTAGCCCAAATCAGCAGTTACATTGCTTTCAAAATTAATAACATATATCAAAGATATTTCTATTTCTTTGACATATTTTCATTCTTTTTTCTTTTCTGCAATGTTTTCTTTAAATTTCATTTTTTCCAAACCTGATGATTTGTCATCTAAATCCATATTACCTATTAAGATGATAAAAGAAAACCCTCAGTGTCTTAACTCATCAAAAATCTTATGAAATTTGTATTTTGATGTTGTTCTTTGATATTCTGGTTTTAAACTATCATTGCTTTTAAATTAAGAGAATATTCAGACAATTTGTCTCTGCCCACAAAGTATAGCTTCTTTTGAAAAAGTTCATTTAAAATCTCTGATATTTTCTGTAATATATAGAATAAATCCAAATACACTAATTAAAGGAACATTCTACAACCTGAATAGTGTACTGACGTAGGTAGATATTCTTTGTGTCTGAGCAGCCTCTTCATAATGACCACACTGAGCCTTAATATTAATTATAAATGCTCAGTCAATAGCTCAGGCTTGTTACTAACTAGCTCTTATAACTTAACCCATTTCTATTCATCTATGTGCTGCCCTGATTTACCACTATGGCTTGTGGCTTTACCTCTATCCCATTTTGCATTTTTGACTGGTTCTCTATCTGGCTGGCAACTCTTGTCACTTTGCCCTTCCTCATGCAATCATCCTCAGTTTAGCTTTCCCACCTAACTTTATCTTGTTCGGCTATTGGCCAGTCAGCTTATTTATTAAGCCAATCAGAGCAACATATATCCATACAGTGTACAGAAGAATTATTCCACAGAATTTACCCCTTTTGTCTAATTAAAAAGGAAGATTTTTAAGTCTGATATAGTAATATTGTATATAACAAAAAGTTATCAAGAAAGAAGTACAGTAAGTATTAAGTATTTAAGTATTTAACTCCATTAAAGACCCCAAAAAGATGAAATGTTACCAAATGATAGAGACATTAGGCTGCCTGGACAGTCACCCAGTGTTCTTCTATAATACCGGAACATGCATATCTGCATATCTGACAGACATTCCTGTGAAGCAGGCAATTTCAAAGGACTGTTCTATTTTATCTTGGCAAAGTATGCCAGTTGCCTTCTTCTGTGTCCTGTTTGTGAAGTTTTGACAGTAAGTCAGTACTTGTCAGCAACTTAGGCAAGGGCAGTTTCATGCACAGTGACTATCTTTTACCACAAAGAAGGCAAATTCCATATGGAGTTTCTTTTATTCCCATCATCTACTCAAAAGTAGAATGGTTCTGTCAGGAGCAGATAGGTCTCATTGTCATAAAAACCTTATGTTATTGAAACATCTTAAATGTCACATTCTGTAGACCTCTGAAGTGCTTGAAGACAACCTGTCTATCTAAAGGATATTTCTATTTGACTTTGAAAATATATCTAAACTGACTACAATTATTATTGTAATAGATGACTATTAACCTGCATTTCCTTGTTATTCTAAATAGTTTGTAATAATAATTTTCAAGGACTAGAAATTTACAGAATATTGTGAAATGATCTGTTTAAGGTTTAATACCTTAAACAAGAGTAGAAACATATGTACAATATGCTCAAACAAAAATAACCTTAATTTTGTTTCAATATACAAAAACAACTTAAACGAGGCTAGAAACATATATATATAGTATGATAAAAAATAATATCAAATTTGTAGTGATACACAAAAACCCATACCAATATAAAATTATTAAGACTAGTAGTTGCTTTTTGGGTTAAAAGTAGATTCATTATTCTACCCTTTTATCCTATCATTTTATATCCCCCTTTTTCTTTTTAGAATAAGATCCCTGAATCTAATCTTTGTTATGCTTTTTGCTGACCATTTCCAATAACAATTTGTAACCAACCTCCCAAAAGGGTAAGAAATATTCATAACCAATGGGATAATCAAAAATTGCCCACTCCACTTCTTGGGAATGTGGATATCAACTTCTTAAAATTTCTTCCCATTTACTGGGGGACTATAGCATCTTTAAGGGACCTTGAAAAAGAGAATTGGCATAATTGTCAAGTCTTGTGGGAGGTAGCTGTATAATTTGCAGTCCAGTCTCTGTGTAATGGGAAGTTTCTGGATTTATCTCAAGTCCTGGCTAGAGTAGTCTATGAGACTGGACCATCTTAGCTAGCCACCTTGAAATTGTTCTAAACAGTTTATAGTTCAAAGAAATCTTTGAGGTGTTTGTCAATGCAATGGCATTACCATAGTTTCAGTGGAATCATCATTGTTGGACCCGATATTCCTTTTGGAGATTTCAAAGGTCACTGTTAGGCATGATCATGGTTTGCTGCAGAAAACTTGAACATTTTAAATGTCATATGCAACAGATCTTGAATAAGTTAAAGGACCATACTTTGTTGTGTACATCCAGAATACAAAACTTAATTCTTAGTTTCATGATGAGTCCATGTACAGGAAGCTAAGTGAAACCTCTTCTAGAAGTAGTATTCTGCATGACCATTAATATCATGATAATGTTGTGTATATATACATATGTAATTTCATAAATATATAATTTCATAAATTTTTTAACTTCAGAAAAGCTTTAAAGAGTCATAATAAAACCAAAGAATTATGGGATTAGTGTCAATATAATAGTCCTCTAGTTTTGTTTTTTCTGCTGCTCCTTATCCAGTGTCTCTTCTTATATGAGACGGATTTTGGATTTTCACTTAACAAGCATATTTGGGTTTAATGAAGGAGAGAACCATGCTCCAACTCCAAAGTCAGCTTTAATTTTTAATTGAACTGAGATTACAAAAAGACCATTTGCATTATGTATATGCTGGGAAGAGCAAAAACAAACATTGGGGAAGATTTATAAAATTTTATACTGTTGGAAATTTGATATATCAATAGGACAATTTTTCTTGGTTCATTTTCTCTATATGATTTTCCCTTTTTCTTCAGATGCCTCATTTGTCCAGTGGTCTTCTGATTCTTTAGTTAGATGCCTTAATTCTCCAGCAAAAACAATAACAAAACCTTGCCAAAACCCAAACTTTGGGGAGTTGTTTTTTTTTGACAAGTTATATCTGCTCAAATAAAAGGCATTTGTAGTCTTATAAGTTTTGATTGATTGAGTTTTTACACTGAAGAACTATCACCTCTTCCAATTAAGAGGTCGCTTATTCAGATCTAATCTTTATCAATTTTGATGGTATCCATAGCTTTTCTTCTCCTGTGAAAACAAAAGCAGTACCTCTTCCTCAGTGTAACCAATATCCTGGTGTCTATTCTGAGGTCAAAACATCTTTAAACTACACAGCCTGAATTTGTCAAATGCAAATGGACTGGACATTATTATTGTAATTCTTGCCTGTATATATTTGTATATAGTTTTTCTATGTTAGTTAAAGCTTTCAATTTTATTTAGACAAAAATGGCTGCTTCCTACTTCTCTGATCTTTCAGATTATTTTTCTGATATCTGACTCCCAAATTTTTATTGATAAAAATTAATCAGATTAATGTTTCATACTACTACTTGCTAACTCTTTCGTGTGATATGATGAAATATTCCATGATAACACTTTTCTTACTGACATGCCTTTTATACCTCTGGTAGAGAGAGGGGGCAAATTACTTTGAAGCTCAGAATTCTTGTATCAAATGATTTTCTAACAATATATTAATTAATTTCACTTGTTCCTTTTTTGTGTTTTTATTTATTTTTTATATTTTTGCTTATTTTATTCTGAACTTCTACTTTATTTTCTAGCCCTGTATTCTATGTTTGCTTGATTGGTGCTATGTATAGGGTTTTCTTTCAAGTTTTCTATTAGATTTATTGAGAATTTTAATTCTGTCTTTGTATCACTTTGAGTTCTCTTCAATGTTAATATCTCTTCATTAAATTCTGCTTTCAAGCCTGGATAGTTTTTGTCATTTTCATCAGCCTTATGCTTATGTTTTCTTGGGCATCATTAGTGTTTATTCTCTTTCAGTTATTTCTCTTTAAGAGCTAACATTTTGTTGTTAACATATTTGCAATACCTAGGAAATTGAAATAATCTAAATGTCTTTCAACAAATGAATGGATAATGAAAAGACTATGTAAATACACTATGGAATGCTATTCAACTATAAAGAATGATGGAATTTAAGGTTAATGGGTAGATCAATAAAAGCCTATATTGAGTAAAACAATCTAGTTTCAGAAACAAAATACTACACGTTCATCCCCATCTGCTATTTCTAGCTCAAAATCTTTAGATATAACTATATAGTGTGGAGTAATCACAGAAATCATAATGTAAAGGAACCATAGGCAAGGCTTAGGAGGAGAATACCAGAATTGGGTGATATGAAGGGATAAATAGAAAAAAAAGGGAGGAAGTTGGTTATATAACTTTGAACAAGGGAGGGAGATCAAGACAAACAGAAGAGGGAAAAGGGACAAATCTTACCAAAGTTCTTTGATTAAAGTCTCAAGGAATTATTTTATTCTTAGCTAAAAATTATACACAATGCATACACATACATGTTAAAGTTAGAACAATGAACTAAAAAAAAACACCCTTCAGTTCCAATCATGAGAAATCTTTCATCTGCTTGTTCGTGGTAGTGCAAATGATTTACAAAGCATATAGACTATTTCTGTTGCATTTGGAGGCATCTCAGAGGTTGAACTTAGCCCTTCTTGCTGAAGACACTGCACACTTATGACATGACTCAGATTATTTGTTCTGAGTCTAACCTTCTTCCTGTACTCTAGTTTCAATAGTACCAGACAGCATTAAGTAATCTGCCAAGGGAAGGAAGCAACTGGTAGTTCTACCCAGCTGTGATACCTATAAACCCCTGCAACCAGCATGACAAGATAACCATAAAAGGGCAATAGTGGAATTCACAGGTTGGTGGCAAGTGACAGCTGTCTAAGTTGACCTAAGGCCCATTCAAGAGGAAGAAAATCATACCTGGTACTAGAAACTTAGCCTGCTATATAAATCTCTTGTGGTCATGGGTCTTAGAACAGTTGGACCAGTAATTCCTTAACTACATTCTAATTCTATTCTAAATAATTTATTTATTTTTGTACATTGGTGTCTTGCCTGCATACATATCTGGGAGAGGGTGTCAGTTCCCCTGGAATTGAAGTTACAACAGTTAAAGGCTGCCTAGTGGGTGCTGGGAATTGAACCTAGGTCCTCTGTAAGAGCAGCCAGTGCTCTAAACTAAGCAGCCATCTCTCTAGCCCCTACATTCTAATATTTTTGTCCCCACAGATAAATAGAGCTACCACGGTTCATTAAAAGAATCTTCTCTCTACAGCTAAACGAAGACAATTACAGAAAACCACACCTGAACAAAATGCATATATCAATGTACTCTAGTGGCAGCGGTAGTTCTAGCCCCAATAGATGCATCCATAGTACAGTTCCCACATCTGTGACCAAAGAAACAGCAGAGAAGATGGGGTAGAAAAATTCTACCACCCAGAAGGCCATCAAGTGGGCTGTGTAAGTACTTCTTTTAGAAATGGTTGCATAATTTTTTACCGCTGAGTAGTACTCTGATGCGCATATATTCCACACTTTCTTTATCCATTCTTCCATTAAGGGGCATCTAGGTTGTTTCCAGGATCTGGCAATTACAAATAATGCTGCTATGAACATAGTTGAACAAATGCTTTTGTAATATGATTGGGCATCTCTTGGGTATATTCCCAAGAGTGGTATTG
>LOEQ01002464.1:313787-327059 GCA_001685075.1 Bramus lutescens
ACAGGCTCCAAAGCCACAGAGAAACCCTGTCTCGAAAAACCAAAAAAAAAAAGTGAAATTACAAACTTTACAGGAGTTGGTAGAATGTAAAATATTACGTTAAGTACTATAACTTGGGCTCATAGAAATAAGTGTCATATGTTTTCCAAGATACACAAATTCCAGTTTCTAATTGTTCTATATGTATTTGTGTGGCCATAGAGTGGGTAAGGGCCAGGATATACACATATATAAACCTCAGCAACTTAGTGAGCTTTGCAATAAAGTGCAATTTTGTCCTTTTTTAAAAGCAAACAATTTGTGACAGACAAATAGAAATTAATGAATGATTTTCAATATTTGAGGATATTAAAAATTAAGACAGTAATGCCTACTATGGTTTATGCTTATTAAATTTTTAAAAATACATTAAATTAATAATATAAAAAATTGCACTTTTCGTAAGAACACAGTCCAAGAATGGAGTCCTGTGAGAGGAATTCTGAGTGCTTGCGAGGAAACTCCAAGAAAACAAGACAGGTGTGTTGCAACCTAAATTCCTTGAAAAATAAGGAAATGTTCTTGGATGTGTTTTCTTGCCCCTCCCAGGGATAGGCGTGAGATTACTTCCAGTTATTCTTTCAGAGGGTTATTGTTATTTCTTTATATACCTCTATGGTGAAAATTTAAAAACGCACACTTTTTGCCATGCAGTTTTCCCTTGTAATGGTACAGAGTTTGAACTCACAAAAACTTTATTCAGGTGACCTTTCTTAACCCTTAAGGTTTACTTTTCCTGATGCTCTGAACAGAGACAGCTATTGCATGAGACATGAGTCCTCCTCATTTTCAGGCCTAGCTCTCCCAAATTCTTACTGCCAACTAGTGTTATAAACACTTATTTTTTGTGATAAATTCAGAGTTTGTGTGTCACATGCTTTCATTTTTTTTCTTAGATGGTGACTTGCCTACCCTAAAACTCGCTATGCAGTCATTAATGGTCTTGCACTACTGATCCTTTGGTCTCCAACCATACATATTTTCAATAGACAGAACTTACTTAACATAGTCACTCTATTTTTAAATTATAGCATTTTCATCATTTATTTAAGACCAAGATTTTAGCTGCATAAGACAGCAACTTTTTGAAAGGAGAATATGGTTAATGGATACTCTAGAAAAGATGTTGCATAAATGCCTGAACTTGAGATTAATTCATGATATATGACTACTAACAATTTGATACCATGGCATGCTCTACCAGAATACACTCCACAGCATCAAGAAGTGTCAAATTGCAAAAAATTTTAGGGTCTCTTGAATGTAATGTTTGACAAGCCTTTGTATAGAACATTGTCTTACATATTTAGATAAATTCTATATACAAGCCTTTAATTTTAATTATTTTCCTAGTTTTCAGTGTTCAGAAACATAATGCTAAGCAGAAATACTTCTAAAACTTAAAAATATTTTTTAACGTAGTTTTCCAATTTTGAAACTGATGGAACTATCTAGAACTTGTTCCAGTCCTTTTGTCTGTCTTCTTTTCCTAGATGTATTACCAGCACTCACTACTTTAAGACATAACTTTGAAAAATTAAATCATAATAATAATTACAACACTGAAATTAGGTTTTTTTTTTGTTTTTACAAGACAGGTTTCTCTTTGTAACAGCCCTGGCTCTCCTGGAACCTAGCTCTTGTAGGCCAGACTGGACTCAAATTCACAGACATCTGCCTTTCTATGCCTCCCAAGTGCTGGTATTAAAGGCATGTGCCACCACCACCTGGCAACAGTGAAAGTTCTTCATAAAAATTTTAAAGGATAACAATTATTTCGGCATCAAGATTAAAATTGACATTATTATTTCATGATTATCTTAGTTTTCTTCACTTTTTGCTTTTGTCAGTTAAGAACTAATATATGTCTGATGGTCTTGATAAAATCTAGAATCGCTTAGAAAGGAAGTTACAGTGAGATTGTCTAGACTAGGTTAGCCTATGACTATTCTCATGAGAGATTTTCTTTCAATGTTTATATTTGCTGATTTTTATTTTTATTGATTGACTTAAAAAAATCTTTCATAGACTATGTCCCCTTGCACATGTCCTTCCAGGTTCTACCCACCACCTGACACAACCGAATTTCTCTCTCTCCCTCTCAAAAAATTCAACTCAAACCAACCAAAAGCCCTCAAAGATTAAAAAAAATCAAAATAAAACAAAAGGAGCACAATCAATCAATCAATAAATAAACATGGAGTCTATGATGGGTTATTCTTTGTTGTCAATTTGACTACATATGGAATTAACTAAACACACACACACACACACACACAAAAAAAAAAAACAGATGGCACACCTGTGAGGTACATTTGCTATATTTGAAATAGGCTGATCAACTTCAAATCCAGACTTTTTAGCAAGAAAATACATTTTGTCCAGAACATTTGTTCTGGGAAAATATACCTCTATGTAGGGCCATACATTCTGCTGAAAGTTTATCTAAAGACATGGAGGAAGGAAGCTTTTGCTTCTTCATGCCTGCTTTCTGATGCCTTGCTAGCAAGTCCATTCCTTCAATGGCTTCAGAGCCCCCTTCTTGGGTATTCCAGCTTATACTGAAGACTAGAATCCAGCCTTGTGTAATAAGGAACTATAGTTGAACTTTCCACTCACAGTCAATTATTGTTGGATTACTTGGACCAGACCACAACCTGTAAGTCATTCTAATAAATCCCCTTATATGAAGATTCATTCTATGAGTTCTGTTACTGTACAGAACCCTGACCTACACAGAGCCTGCCTCATGTTAGCCAACTAATCCTGAGCATGAGGACTGCCCTGGAGTGTGGTTGATATACTCAGGGCTACTCCATTAGAAAAAAACACATTTCCCTCACCAGCAGGCATCAATTGCAAATAGCTTCTTGGTTAAGGGTGGAACTTGGTACCCACTTTCCTTCACCATAGTGGGATTTTGTCTGAGTTGAACTTGCGTAGGTCTTGTGCATGTTGACACAACTTTCGAAAAATACATGCATATATGAAACTAATTTAAATATAGTCACTGTATAATGAGGCAAATAACACCCATGTCTTAGTCTCATACAGATGCTATAAGAAAATACACTGGATAATTAATAAAATAGAAATTTACTGCCCAGAGTTCTAAATGCCTAGAAAACCAGGATCAAAAGTGTCATTTTTAATGTCTGGTGGGGTTTTGTAATCTCCTTTGTAAAATACATTAATGCTATGTCTTTAGATGGTAGAGAAGTTGGGACATCTCTAGTCCCGGTTTCAGTCATATGGTCTGTATCCTATCACCTAATAACCTTCCATGGATCTTAGTCTTAATGTTGTTACATGGAGGATTATGGATGGGGATATAAAACATTGGGAAAGCACAAACATGCAGCACAACATAAAAGGATTTTGGTGGTCTGTGCATTTCTTTTCTTGTAAAGTATTTGTAACTAAATCAATACACAAAGTGTCAGGTTAATACTTTACATGTCGAAGTACACCGAAAACAAATGTATATGCCTATTTGATTAATCAAGAGACTTTTTATACATGGCTTTTAACTGTGAACACAGCAGGCATCCTTTTCAATTCTTTATCATATTAACATCTACTTCATGAGAAAGTCATTCACACTACATTGCTAAAAAAAATACATTCCTAACAGTGTGGGTCAATGGTGCTTGCTTTGAGGTTTTTTTCAAGAGGTTTAACTTCAACTTGAAAAGTAGATTACATTCAGTGACACAGTCAGCTTTGTCACATTGTGTTCTATAGTTTCATTGAAATATGATATTACAAATAACTTTCACGCTTTAGCAAGTACTTCTTGTCAGTACTGGGGCACACTAATGCTTAAAACATTACAAATAAAAGAAAGCATTTAAAGTTCTCATTAAACAATACAGTGAGATACTGCTAATTTTTATTTTACTAATTATCTTGTCAAACAAAAAATTAAGTCTTTGTCACAATGTCCAGTTTCTCCTGGCTTCTGTCTTCAACTTAATGGAAGATACTCTGAACAGAAATATTATTCACGGTCAGGGTCTGCCCTGAATATTTCCAGTTTATTGGCCTCTTCTTCAAGAAATTGAGATTAAAAAGTCCATACAAATTTCCAAAACAGCAAGAAAAGGTGAGAATACACTGTAAAACAGCAGTGGACCATATGAGTGAAGATATTCAAGGGCATCAATTATTGTTTGGAGCTTCCTTGTGTGGAGTTAAAGAGAAAGAATAGACTACTAAGTAACCTAGCATGGGCAGTTCTCTGTTGTGACTGACAGACTATATCATATAATCATTTCTCTACTGTACTTCCAGTTTTAATTATGTGCATGTCTATAATACACAGGCTTAAGATGGTAAATAGGGGATACTCCATGTAAGCTTACCTAGGGACATAATTTTTTGCCTTATTTCCTATGTTTTAAAAATCAGATTAGCCCATTGTTCTCAGATCCAAGAATGTGTTGCACATATGTTTGGATAGAAACAGGATCGATAGAGTGACTAATCTGTTTCATTGTTAACCATAGGTACCTGAGCCTGGTGCAGGTGTGTGTCTGATTGTTGCTGACATTTTGCTAAGTACATTGTTTGGGCAAAGGTGAATGTGTGTAACACATCAAGGTAAAGAAGCTAAGCTACCAAGTGCATTATTATTACCAAGTGCATAACTCAAACCCCATATAGTCCAAAGTGACTAAATTAATGTACACACAACCCTGCCTTGGAAAATCATGTTTACACAGAAAAATCCCTGATACTCTACCCATTGTGACCACAGATGCTTTACCAAAAAATTGTGGCTTTTTTAGCCTCGCATAAAGGTCTAATTTCTATCATGGTTATTGAAGAAATTAAGTTAGAGATTGTCATATACAGTTAACTTTTAATTTACTAATTTAGAATCAGCCAGCATCAGGTCATAAAATCATAAGGAAAAAAGTCATTGATG
This sequence comes from Bramus lutescens, assembly GCA_001685075.1. Classification (NCBI taxonomy): domain Eukaryota; kingdom Metazoa; phylum Chordata; class Mammalia; order Rodentia; family Cricetidae; genus Bramus; species Bramus lutescens. The sequence continues at coordinate 318,757 of LOEQ01002464.1, forward strand.
ACCCCATGACAAAAAGCATTTGATTTCAATAAATGTTTAAATGTGTTATATTCATGACCTGTAAAAGAATTAATATCGATACTTTTAGAATTCAGTGAATTTAAATTCTAAAGATAATCTACACGTAGATTTCCTTTATTCTCAACTTTGGTCAGAGAATATTCTTTTATAATGAGGAGTGGTTAATGCAGAGACTGCCTCATCTACATAACTTTGAGTGTTCAACTGTGGAAGAATTATCTATATTAGCCTATCCATCCAATGGCCAGAGAACACCATGCAAGATAAGGCAGAGAAAAATCTAAGAACTGGAAGATGGAGTTCTATTAAGTGCTGACTCCTAGACAAAACATAGCTGTTGCACCCACCAATCACAGCAGTTGTAGCTTCCGATAAGATCCATACAAGTTAGAGGCAGTCAATATTCCAGCATGAAGAGGGGATAAGTCTCTGAGGTCTTTCCATATGCAAGAAACTATTGGCATTTAGAATCACTCTTTTTGGGGGGATCTGACCTCTAATAGACTATCTGTACTGCAGTACATGTAAAGTAATACATTCATAAATTTTAGAGGCAGATACATAAAAAAGTTATTTTCTGATTGCCACTACATAAATGCCAATTTTAGTTTTACTTTGATTATAACATAGTATTTATAAAGGCCTAGCTACTTTAATTATAGCACTAAATATGGTCACCAATCTAATTAGCACCTACATTGTCTTGAATATCTTTTCTTAAATAATTCTATTCCTTGTGATTATTTGAGTTAATATGCTGAAGTGAACATCATCCATTTTATAACAGACCTATTACTGATTTTTTTGTCACTGTTGTTTGTGTGAGGGTTAATTAAACTGTTTATTTTACATCCTGACCAGTTTCTTTTTGCTCTTCTATTCCCATTTTTTCCTACCTTCCTTCTGCTCCATATCCACTCATCCTCTGTTTCTGTGGAGAAAGGGTCAGGCCTCCCATGGGTGTCATCAGCAAAGCCTAGCACATCAATTTGCAGTAAGACTAAGCCTCGTGTTATAGCTGGGCCAGGCAATCCAGTACGACGAACACGGTTCCTAAGAGCTAGTCAAAGCTTTAGGGATGGCCTCTGCTCCAATTGTTAGGAGTCCTCCAAATAGACCAAGTTACACAACTGTCACATAAATGTAGAGGACTTAGATTAGTCCCATGCAGGCTCCCTGGTTGTTGGTTCAAACTCTGTGAGTTCCTATGAGCCAGATTAGTTGTTTCTATGGCTTTTCATGTGATGTCTTTGATTTCTCTAGCTTCTACAATCCTCCCTTCCTCTCTAAACAGGGCTGTCCAAGCTCAGGCTGTTTGTCTATAGATCTGTTTCCATCAGTTACTATACAGGAGACGACCAATTCAGGGTATGTATCCACTATTGCTAAGAATCTTAGCTAGGATCATCCTTGTAGATTTCTGGGAGTTTGCCCTGCAGCAGGTTTCTACCTGACTCTGAAAAGCCACCACCCTTTCCAGTCATGTCTTTCAGTCCTCTCCCCTCCATCTAGTCCCAAATCCATCCACTCAAGTTCTCATTCCCACCAACCCCAGTCTACCCAGGAGATCTCTGCTATTTCCCTTTCCCAGGGAGAATCATGCATTCCCCCACTTGGACTCTCCTTGCTATAGCCTCCCTGGGCTGTGTTCTGTAGCATGGTCATTCTTTACTTCATAGCTAATATCCACTTAGGAATGAGTACATAACATGCTTGTCTTTCTCTGTCTGGGTTACCTCACTCAGGACGATTTTTTTTCTAGTTCTATTTTTTTTACCTTCAAATTTCCTGATGTCATTGTTTTTCATCAATGAGTAAAACTCCACTGTGTAAACATGCCACATTTTCTTCATCCATTCTCTGGTTGAGAGACATCTAGATTGTTTCTAGGTTCTAGATGTGATGAATAAAGCTGCTATGAACATAGTTGAGGAAGCATCCTTGCAGTATGAGCATCCTTTGAGAACATGCCCAAGAGTGTTATAGCTGGATCTTGAGGTAGATAGATTCCATATTTTCTGTGAAACCACCATATTGATTTGCAAAGTGACTGTACAAGTTTGCACTCCCACCAGCAATTGAGGAGCGGTTCTTTTGCTCCACATCCTCTCCAACATAAGACATGATTTTTTTTGTTTTTTATTTTAGCCATTCTGATGGGTGTAAAGTGGAATCTCAGCATCATTTTAATTTGCATTTCCCTGATGGCTAAGGTGTTTCTCTGCCAACTGAAATTCTTCTGTTCAAAATTCTCGGTTTATGTCAGTATCCCATTTTTAATTGGATTATTTGAGACTTTGATGTCTAGTTTCTTGAGTTTTTTTTTCTTTATTTTGGAGATAGACCTCTGTCGAAGGTGGAGTTGATGAAGATATTTGCCTATTCTGTAGGTTACCATTTTGTCCAGTTGACAGTGTGCTTTGCCTTACATAAAATTTTCAGTTTTATGAGGTCCAATTTTTTTAATTATCTGTACTACTGGTATTCTATTCAGGAAGGTGTCTCCTGTGCCAATGCTTTCTAATGTTGTTTTCCACTTTCTCTTCTATTAGGTTCAGTATAATTGAGTTTATGTTAAGGTCTTTGATCCACTTGGACTTGAGTTGTGTACAAGGTGATAGACAGAACTATTTGCATTCTTCTACACGCTGGCATCCAGTTATGCCAGCAGCATTTGTTGAAGATACTTTCACTTTTCCATTGTATACTTTTGGCTTCTTTGTCAAAAATCAGGAGTCCATAGATGTGTAGATTTATGCCTGTCTTTGATTTGATTCCATTAATCAATGTGTCTGCTTTTATGCCAAAACCATGCAGTTTTCATTCCTGTAACTCTGTAGAAAAGCTTATATGAGATCAGGGATGGTGCTATCTCCATGAGGTCATTTTTTATACAGGATTATTTTGACTATCCTAGACTTTTTGTTTTCCCATGTGAAGTTGAGTATTGTTCTTTCAAGGCCTGTAAAGAATTATGTTGGAATTTTGACGGGATTGCATTGAATCTGTAGATTGCTTTTGGTAAGATGGCCATTTTTACTACGTTAATCCTACTAATACATGAACATGGGAGATCTTTACATTTTCTTATCTCTTCAATTTCTTTCCTCAAAGATTTGAAGTTCTTGTTATACAGAATTTTTGCTTGCTTGGTTATAGTTACCCCAAGAGAGTTGATACTGTTAGTTTATATTGTGAAAGGTGTTGCTTCTCTGCTTTTTTCTCAACCATTTTATTTTTTGCATATAAAAGAGCTACTGTTTTTTTTAGCTAATTTTGTATTCAGCTACTTCATTAAAGGGGCTAATCAACTGTAGGAGTTCCCTAGCAGAATTTTTGCAGTCACTTATATATAACATCATGTCATCTTAAATGACTTTTAAAATATCATGTTTGAGGACATCATTTTCATTGTTTTTAAATAATGTGTTAATTTTTCTGAATTATTTAATTTTTTCAAGAGAAGCCATAAATAGTCACCAGAGACTTTTCCTCCTTATTTAAATAAAATTGCTATAGTTTCAGATACCTTCTTCATGTCAAATGGAACCCACATTTAATGAAATAAAAGCTTCAAGTATTAGCAAATTCTAAAATGTATCAATGTTCGCTTTTTTATTTTTACATGGTGCTTCTAGCTGGTCAGCTGTGTCAAAATGAAGCCAATATCTCCCTCTCAGGCACCAGCTGTCAGAATCCTATTAGAATAAATTATTGATACAAACATACTTTTTAAGGAAAGTCTAGCATCACAGAAGGTGCTGTTGCTTCTCTAGGTGGAGAGTGCACAGGCTGTACGGTCAGATCAGTGGTAAGAATGGAAAACAGATATTTCCATCAAGCAAGGCATTCGATCCACAGAAGAAAGCACGTGCTGTTGACTGTGGCCATTCAAGGAGAAATGGAGAGGTGAAGTTCAAGTCTGTTGGTAGATGTGCTCTGGATGCCAATCTGAGTGTTCTCAACTTGGTTACTGCAAAAAAAAACAGTGGGAGAGTTGGAGAGAAGGGTATTCCTGGACTTACAGATACCGCTGTGTCTTGGAAGTTTGATTCAACAAGATCTAAGAGACTGAAAAGTTTTCTATCTTTCTAAAGACGGTGTCCACCAATATGTTGTTATAAAGTACTTAAACAAAAAAAAGGTAAGAATCCTAGGACCAAAGCACCCAACAGTCAATGTCATGTTACTTAATGTACCCTGACATAAATGAAACAATGTACCAATAACAGCAAGGATGAGGCTGCAGAATATGCTAAATTTTAATTTTTGAGAATGAAGGAAGTCAAAGAAAACACCAGGAACATATTACCATATGTAGGCTGTCTTGACTGAGGGCTTTACTTCCAAGTCTGAGTCCAGCCAAAAATAAGTATTTTAGAGTAACAAATAATTTATGAGACCTTGAAAATGTATTATTCAAACACCACAGAAAATTCAAATTGCTTTAGGGTGTTGATGTATAAATGAGTGGTGATTCCAATAAATCTGACCAAACAATTAGATGTAGGGCTCGATGATATTTTTTCTCTAATTCAGTTACATTATGGCATGATGTATGTTTTCCTGCTTGGGCTTCACAGAATAAATTTGTAAAACACACTTTTTTTTTGAAGGCAGTGAAAGTTAAATGATTTCTAATTAGGCATTTTTTTGTAAGCAAGCATTTTCAAAGGTAGTGAGAATTTTAATGACTCCGCACGAAGTGGGCTGCACCTCCTCTCTAACTGCTTGATTCTATTTCAAGAATTGTAGATAGAATTATGCCCAAATGCAGATGATGAAGTTAAGGTGTTTCATTGCCCTTTCTGGTTGACCTGTTCAGAGTCAGAAGAAGCAATGTACATTAGTATCATGGCTTATATTTAAATAAAATGTGATGGCATTTTGGGACCTTTATTCTTCATTGTGGTTATAATTAATATCAGATTGTAAACATGAAAACTGCAAAAGAATTGATTTTGAAAAGTTGTCAGTATACATAGTACAAAATGTCTTATGAGTTAACAGCTAAGCTAGCTTCCCTTGCCATTGCAGAATGTATACATGCCAAACATCATTGTATGCCAGCCTAAATATACAGATAGATTTCAAATGACAATTTAAGAAAATAAGGAAAGGCACATCTGTAAATTAATAGCCTAAGACAAGACAGTGCAGCAGAGTGAAAAGACGGCCTCGGCCAGGACATATGGCCTCTTGTTCGAGCCCTGTCCTGCCAACTCCGATCCATCTCCTCATTTGTGAGATGATATTAACAACACGACTGCTCTCCCAAGGTGTCTTGAGGGAATAAATGAGTTACTGTGTTATGAAGTGCTTTGCTGTAAGAGCTCCATCAGTGTTAATGAATATAAAAGTGTTACCCAAGACACTCAGTATCTGTTAGCTGAATTATCTCTCTGCTCTAAGTTGTTAACTCAGATGATGAATTAACACATTTTTTGTGTTGTAGAAAACATTCTAGAAATGAAAGGAGTGGGAGTCTGATGGGGATCTGAATAAGTGCCGCCTGGATTCCTTTATAAAACATCCCATGAATTACCACTTTGTATGGAGTCACACGGAAGTCCTGTCTAAACCGTATGTCTTCTCCATAAGCTCACATCCCACACATGAACAGTCTGTCCAGCATCAAGTGATGGAGTGTTCAATATGATGCTTTCATAGATCTCAGGAGACTAGAAGTGTCTCACAGTTGCTGTCATCATGCCTAGTTTTCTGTTATTGAAATTTCAGTATTTCAATTGTACTTTGAAATTTAACTTGTATTTATCTGAATTTATTTGTATTTGCATGAATTTTACCTAAATCTTAAGTGCTGGCATATGGATGGCATAACCTCACTGCAAGATGGTTCTAAATCCTCTTCTAAATTCAGTTTTGTGATACATATCGCTTGACAGTTTGCAAATTATGCATTCTATACTGGTGAGAAACAAGTTCCCATTTAGTTTGGTTTTCATAGGGAGTAACATTCACAGAAAAATACGTTAGCCTATTTCACTAACACGGTGCAAACCAAGATGGATTCGGTTCATTTTTTTCTTCTAGACACCACAGCAAACACTGGTTGTACACTAGCCACAGTGTATTTCCTGAGGAAACTGCAATTTAAGGGCTGAAAAAGGGTGGCTCCACTATGCATTTTTTATGACTATATTACCACCATCTCTGTACAGCAATTGATGAACTGCACCTGCTGTGCTCTTTGCTGAGTCTACAGTTTTATGTGTGCCAAGGATTTTTTTCTTTGTTGTGAATGATGAGAGTAAATCAGATTACCACAACCAACTGTGATGAACTGGTTACAGTGAACCACAGCCATGACAGAACTTGGGGCAGATGCTATACATTTTCCAATTGATTTGCTATTTTGTTTCCAAGTATTTTTGCATGTGTAGATGTGAGAGAGAAAGAGGGGGAGGGATAATGAGCACATGTATGCAGTTACATCTTACTGTGTCTTCATATGTGGACCCTATTGGTTGTGTTGATATATCACGCTTAAGGTTATTCATTTGAGACAGGTCTTTCCATTGACACAAATCCTTACACTACTACCCAATAAGTCCCAGGGACCGTCTTCCTATCTCCGCCTCCCACAGTGCCTGCTTTCTCTGTATGTCCTAGAGACTTGGATTAGGGGTCTGATGCTTGAGCAGCAAGCGCACTTACCCACAGAGCCATCCCTCTCCCTCCCAAAAGATTACATAAGAGCTAAGTATTAAACACATTGGTTTCCCTTTTTATGACTAATGGGAAGGGAGCAATTTTCTTTCTATTTTCTCCCGCACTCCTCGATAACTGGATTTATCAAAATTGGGCTGTTCCTGGTTTCATTTTTGTTTAATTTTTGTTCTTGCATATAGCTCTTTCTGTCTTCTCCAGTGATGAGAATAAGCAAATGTACTACTGAGCTACACGTCCAGTCCTCTGTCTCTTTTAAACATGTGTAAAGTGACAAAAGTTTATATACACTTGAATATTTTGCTTATCAAATGTAAATGATTTTATTTGCTTTAGAATCACCAATTTCAAGATAAATATGTTTCCCCTCTATGTATTAAACCCCATCTTCCCAGATGACCTTTCCACTCTTGATCAGTTTTCTTTTTCTGGTATTTCATTTTTGAACTTTATACACAGATTACTTTTTATCTGATATGGTCAGGTCACTCAATATATTCTTTAAGATCCATCACTCTTTTGTTCTGTATTATATTCCATATTATTCAGAGAAACATCTTAATGTATTCAATAGTGCCTTTACCTATACATCAGACACTGAGTCTTTGAGTTCTCCTCATTTGAATTTACTTAAAATAAAACTTCTATAAACCCCTATATTTATGGAAACTTTTTTTTCATTTCTTTTGAAGGAATAGGTTGCAATAGCACTGGCAATCAGAAAGTAAATAAATTTCTACCAGAAACTGTATGGCATTTTTTTCAAAGTAACATTAACATTCCATCAGTAATTTAACAAATCTATAGATTTATATATTTTGCACCTCTGAATATTATCACACTTTACTTTTTGACATTTTAATGACTATGTGGTTTGATATGTGTTAGTTTGAATCTCCGTGATCTTAATGAATTAAACAACTTGGCCATTCATTCAGACCTCTTTTTTATGAAATACGTTGTCAAATACTTCACCATCTTTAATATGGTCTCCTATATTCTTACTATTGAATGGTTACAATTAATTAAAATTCCAAATTTTCTGTATTGTGAAAAAAAGTTATTTATGTAATACATACATTGTAACTTCTCCCAGTTTGAGCATACTCTTATTTTTTAATCTTATTGTTACAATGAAACCCCTTCTGCTTTAAAGCAGTCTTCTGCTGTGGTGTGCCTTGGCTTGTGCCCACAGCTCACACTGAAGTGTGGTTACTGACACGAAGCTCTGATGCAGAGTTTTTAGATGGATTAATGTCCTCCTGAGACTGGATTAGGTCTCATGGGAGTGACTTACTTCTCACAAGTGTGCGTTGTCATGAAACAAGTCAAGACTGGGGACCTTAGCTGCCCTACATTTGCCTTCTCTGGGTTAATGCCTGGTTCCATTTTTAACACCACAAAATGTAATAAATAAAATAGTGGGCTGAGGAGTTCCATCCAGACGGGTGAGTGTGTGCCATCCCCAGGGCAGACTGTCCTGGAAGGAAGCACAGCCTCCCCCCCAGGCTCCTGCTGCAGGGGCTTCTTTGTTACATATGACCCTGCCTCCCCCAAGCCTGCCCTATTGTCTGCAAGGTCCTTGGCCCAGG
>LOEQ01002465.1:0-14677 GCA_001685075.1 Bramus lutescens
GGATCAGTGCCCCTTGCTGGCCAGGGGACCTTGCATACAAAGGGTCTGCCTTGCAGCCAGCAGGCTATTGAACCAAAGGGACTCCCCCCTGTTTGAATTCACTCCCGGTCCCAGTGCCCAAACAGGCTGAGCTGGAGGTCTTTTGCCCCTATGAAGGGAAGGGAGGAGGTGCCTGAATGCAAGCTGGGATGGGGTAGGAAGCTAGGTACAGTACCTGGTGTTAGGAGCCCCTGTAGAATGAGCAGGAAGTTTAGGGGGTTGGGGGATGTCCGTGTTCCTTTTCTATGGGTCAGAAATGCACTCACCCCTCTGATGGATGTTCTGCTAAAGGATCAGTGCCCCTTGCTGACCAGGGGACCTCGCAGACAAAGGGTCTGCTTGCTGCCAGTAGGCTATTGAAACAAAGGGTCTCCCATCTGGTTGAACTCACCCCCAGTCCCAGTGCCCATACAGGCTGAGCTGGGGGATCTTTTGCCCCGACAAAGGGAAGGGAGGAGGTGCCTAAATGCAAGCTGCGATGGGGTAGGAAGCTAGGGACAGTAGCCAGTGTTAGGAGCCCCTGCAGAATCCCAAATGTAGTTTTTAATCAAGTCTTTGTCATCCTGTTTACCAGAAAGACTTGGGAGTCATATGCTGTGGTGAAAACCTACTATCTCAGAGAGGCTGACACCCTGGCTGGAGACCCAACAAGAGATCTCTCATGCCATCCAAACCAAAAGACTGTGAATCTCTAAGTCTCTGCTGCCTCATTCCTGTTTGTCTCTCTATCCTTCTTCCTGACTGCTCCCTACTCTCTATAGCTAATTGCTGTCAACTAGTTGCTGGTTTTGCCCACAATCCAAGGTTGATTTTATTAACAGAGTCTTGGGTTTCACAGTATGATCAAATGTCACTCAGCAAGAATGTCTAAGCAAGAAAGAGAGAAGGAGAAATAGGAGAAAGGAATGAAGGAAAAAAGGCTTTGGGCAAATGAAGCTTTGAAAAAGCAAAACAAAGTCTCACCCATGGTCTGCTTCCCTGCCCATCTGACTGTCTGCTAAGGAAGGTTAAATCCAAATGCTGGCTTGTCCTGAAAACAACCTTTCCAGTCTTTACTATGGCATTCGTCTTTCTTATTCCTTCCTTCCTTCTACTCTGCAATAGCAACATCATCTTGCTTATGTTTCCAACTGAACAAGACCCCCATCAACACTACAAAAAAGTATACATTTCGTATGGTATTACTCAGGGAGAACTCAGGTTATACTTCTGGAGAGCAATCTGGTTATGTAAATCCAAAGCTTCCATAAAGAATATTCTCTTTGACTCCATTTCTTGCAAATTATCCTAAGTGAATATGACTGCATCTTCAAAATCACAGCAACAATAGTCATCAAAACAAGGTCTATTTTTGAAGCATTATAAAACCTTAAATGTCTAATAAAATAATATTTTTACATCTGTGGCACATTAAAACCAATCACTTAAATATAAAATATTTTTAATTGGCATAAAACATCTCCAGAATATTATATTGCATTTTGAAAAACAAGTTGAAAGCAGTAGCTTTTAAACTATAGTTTTGATCCAATGAGTATGTAGCAAATAAGAGACCACAGGTATAAACTAAAACAATGGTCTGGAATCTCATTGTCAGAGCTTAGTAGTTATAACTATGTTAGTCATCCAGAAATGCTACAGCAAACAGATGTATATTTCACCATAGAAACAAATTTAAGTTATTTAGAATGTTTGATCAGTTATAAAGTTAAACTTTTGTGTTCCATAAAAAAATAATGAGGGCACATGAGAGTGCAGTCCTTCAAGCTCGAATTGATTCCCCTTGAATAAAAAACGCATCCTCAAAACTGTCCCCACCATCAAGCTCTCCTTGCAAGCCATTCAGTCAGGCTTCTGTGGTTTAATCACTAAATAATCCTAGATTCTCAGTTCGGTGTAGAGATGCAATGCTTGAAAAAGTTCTCTAAGTTGTAAAAATGTTTTTTCTTCCCCTGTTGTTTTTCACTCCATCTGTTTCCTGCTCATTAACTAGTCTTCACTTAGCATAAACTCCAACAGCATGAAAAAAAACTTACAAAAATGATTCTTATTATTCTAGTGTACCTTTTAAAAATGCAAACTGGAAACAATTATAAAGCTATTTAGAGAGACTCTATTGGAAATGTGATTTGTTTGTTCAAACTAAGTGATGAAAGACAGCTTCCTGTTTAGAAATCAAAAGCTAAATGGATTGTAGTGTAAGGACCCAGATAGAAATGACAACTTCTCATCTGCTTTAAATTAAAGTTTAATGACTCATTTACTAAGCAAGTATGAATGGCATTTAAATTTTATGATTGTATGCGATTAAATTTTATCCTTACTTTTAAGTGCTCAAATTAATTTATGCCCTTTATTTGATTTTAAAAGAAAAAAGACACTACTTCTAAAACTGGCATGGCAATAGATAATGTGGATTCCAGCATGTATGCTTTAACATGAAGGGAGAAATGCCATCTCCATTCAAATCCACTTGTGTGTCTTGCTGCCCCAGCATGTAGAAGATCTTAGAACAGAACAATATGGGATGTTGGGTTTGTAATGTTTAATGCGTGGATATTGGAAGCTCTCCTCACTATGAGTGTAAATGCTACTTCTTGACCTACCAGACACCAATTAAGTACAAAATCTTATACCAGTTTTTTTCACTTCCTTAAAATAAGAAATGATTATGCCTGCCAGTACTTTAATTAGTAGCCAAATGGCTCAGTAAAAGATCCACCAACGAGCCCATCAAAAGATGAATGAACAAAGAAAAATTCAGTCATTTAAAAAGTGAAATCCTGTCATTTGAAACAATATGGATGGAACTGGAGGAAATTAAGTTAAATGGAATAACCTTGGCATGAAAAATAGGCATGTGTGTTGCTAGACATGTGTGCAAACTCAAATTTGACTCATGGAAGTAGAAAGCAGAACAATGGTCACTAGAGAGTAGGAAAGGTGGCTGAGAGGTGGCAGCACACTTGGGAGGCAGAGGAAGATGGGTCTCTGTGAGTTCAAACCCAGCGTGGTCTATATAGTGAGTTCCAGGACAGCCAAGACTACACAGAGAAACCCTGTCTCAAAAAAAAAACAAGGAGAAGAAGAGGAGGAGGAAGAGGAGGAGAAAGAGGAGGAGGAAGAGGAGAAGGAGAAGGAGGAGGAGAAGGAAGGGTAAGTAAAGATGAAGGCTATATAATACTAACAGTCAGTTAAAGAGGAAGAAAAATTTTAATTTTGTATAGCACAGAAAGCTGATTACAGTTTACAATAATCTATATATTTCAAAATAATCAGAAGGAAGGAATTCAATATTTTCAATACAAGAAATAGTAAATATCTTGATTTTACCATTATACATCATATGCATATATCAAATGCACCCCATCAATATGCACAATCATTAAAGAATGCTCAATTAGATGAAGCTGTTAAGTATTTTCCCTACGTTGGCTCTATGTAAAGTTATAAAATCTTCACTGTGAAGAATAGAATTTGTATTTCAGATGGCATAAGAACACAAAATTAACCTAGTAGGAAAGTGCACTTACATGCATTTTCAGAATTAATAATGGAACCAGCATACAAGAATGTAACGGTTTCTCACATAACGCCAAAAAATGCTATAGATATTTGTAAGCCTCAAAGAAGAGACACCATAAAGAATAAAGACAAACATTGTCCTCCTCAATTTTATGCTTGCCTTAGAGCTGAAAACACCTAATGGCCCCACCTTCCTTCACTAGTTGTCTAAGAAAAACTGGAGCCCTGGAGAGATGAGGTGGAACAGATATACAGGGTTCCATCTGAGATACAGTGAGCTGTGGCTTCAACAGGAGCAGAGAGAGAAATCCTCATGGGACTGAGAGGGATGCTGGAAAGAACACTGAGCAGGCGATGGGTGGCTGGCCAGAACTAATGCAATTCTCATAAGAGAAAAGAAAATGCCAAGAAGACACACTATAACTCAGCACTCATCAATGTCAGCTGAGTAAGCTCCTTCTGAGTCTTGGTCACTCTCTCTGAATCACCTAAAATATCCATCGTTTTCCATATCACCCTTTCCCCTTCAAGGAGCAGCTCACTTATCAACATGAACAATAGCCTTTCCAGCATCTCTGTTGCCAGGGATGTTTGTTGTTGTCTTTGTGTTGTTTGTTTGGTGTGGGACAATTGGCTGTATTCTGTCAATCATGTTTTAAATAAACACTGATTGGCCAGGCAGGAAGTATAGGTGGGAAAATCAGACAGGAAGTAGAGGTGGAAAAAAGAGAACAGGGGTATTCTGGGAAGCAGGAAGCTCCCGCTCCCATTCCAGCCCAGACCATTGAAAAGCAAGATGTAACCTGTCCGGCTGAAAGGTACCAAGAGCCATGTGGCTAACATAGATAAGAATAATGGGTTAATATAAGCTATACGAGCTAATAAGAAGACTGAGCTAATGGGCTAATCAGTTTTATAACTTATGGAGATTTCTGTGTGATTTTCTTTGGGGCTTGCTAGCTGTGGGGTACTGGGCAGGACAGAAACCCCANAGCTAATAAGAAGACTGAGCTAATGGGCTAATCAGTTTTATAACTTATGGAGATTTCTGTGTGATTTTCTTTGGGGCTTGCTAGCTGTGGGGTACTGGGCAGGACAGAAACCCCAACAAGCATACTCCTCATGTTACATTTGTTTGAGTGTGGTTTTGTTTGTTTTTGTTGTTGGGATTTTTGTTTTGGTTTTGGTTCTTGGCTTCTGGTTTTCAAGACAGGGTTTCTCTATGTAGCCCTGGCTATCCTAGAACTCACTCTGTAGACCAGGCTGTCCTTGAATTCAGAGATCAGCTGCCTCTGCCTCCCAAGTTCTGGGATTAGAGATATGCTACCACCACCCAATGGACATTTTTATTTTAGCCTTACTTTCATTATCCTTACAGTGCTTTTATTAGTACATAGAAATATAATAACTGTGAATTTTAATGATTCAGTTAATGTGGTGTTTTGGGGTGTATAAACATTGTGTCATGTTTAATTACTTGAACTATGGCCATCTCTACAAATATTAATTCTTTATGATTTTAAAGAAAATATTTTGGGCGCTGGAGAGATAGCTTTGCAGCTAAAAAACACTCATTACTCTTGCAGAGAAACTGGGTTTGGCCCCTATCACCCACATGAGAGCTCACACATCTGTAACTTCAGTTCCAGGGGATCCCATGTCTTCTTCCAGCCTTTGCAGGCACAAAGCACACATGGTGTACAGACATATGTGCAGTTTCAAAGTGTTTTCTTCTAGCACTTTGAAGCAGACAACACATTGGTGATGGCATCTAGAACCTCCCTACAGCGCAATGGTCTTGTCTTTAAAGAGACATTCCCTGGGGCTCAGCTGCCCATGTTGTGCACCCAGATAAGCATCTTGTGTGTCACATGAAATAGAGCAAGCTGCCAAGCTTCAGTCTGCCTCTGTGATGAAACCCAGTACCTAGAGCCTACTTGTGGTTGGTTTGTGTTAATCTCCTTAGTGATGTGTTAGGTTTTGTCTCTCATAAAATTCCAGAATATTCTAAGTGCTGTTGAAAAATTGTGTAAATTGGGAACTGAAGCCTGGGGGGGTGTTCTTATACAATGTCATAAATTCTCCAGGTTTAGGCACTTAAACTGGATTTGCAAGATGTTTTTTACCTATATAAGCTTTTGAGTTGCTGACAAGAAACTAAAATCCATAATAGTTACTTACTTACATAGTTCATCAATCTGTCTTCTATTCTTGTATTCTCTCTTATGCCATATTAATGAAGTAAAAGCTGCTTGAATGCCTTAAGTGTGACCTGTTTATAGGTTAATAATTTTGCTTCTAAAAAATCCCTTCCAGTACTATCCCCATAGTTGAGGATATCTTTAATTTTAAAAAAATGTATTCTGTATTCTTAAAGGCCAAGAAGAAAAAAAAACCTGGATGAAGGTGAATGATCAGTTTTAAAGATGCATACACATACATGCTTATACCTATGCAGTAAAAACATGACATGGACATGGGAAGATGGCTCAGTGGGGAAGAGCTTCTACTGTGTAAGCATGAGGACCTGAGAGCAGATCCTTGGCACCTGTGGAAAACGGGGCCATGCACCAGTCATGTGGTGCCGCCCACAGTGCTGCAGGGTAGGTAGAGGCAAGTTCCATAAGCTCCAGGTGCAGTGCAGATCATGCTCAGGGAAATAAAGCAGAAATGGCAAAGAAAGACACCCAGCATCCTTCTCTGGCCTACACACACCTACGAACTTTCTTACCTGTATACACACATGTACCTGTGATATACACACATAAACAAGTCTCTCTCACTCTCTCTCTTTTTCCTCTCTCTCTCTCACTTTTTCTCCCCCTCTCTCTTTCTCCTTATCTCCCTCTTCCTCTCTCTCTTTCTCCCTCCCTTTCTCTCTCTCCTGTCTCTCCTCCTCTCTCTCTCTCTTTCTCTCTCTCTCTCTCTCTCTCTCTCTATCTATCTATCTCATACATACACACACACATACACATGAAGAAACCTTTTTTAATTTTACAAAATTGTTGCTGTGGACACTGAGAAAGGGTAGAAATGCAGTAGGCAAAGTAGACCATACTCCTATGAAAGGACAGACGTGAGTGGTATAAATGAGCCAGTGAATCCATTGCAAACTAAATTTTTGATTCTGTTGTTAAATCTGCTCATTTTGAAAAGCTAGATTTTTGTGGTTAAATGTTTCATAATTAGAGCAGATGAAAATGTAACACACATACTATTTTAAACTTCAAAACAGGAATGAAAATAACTTCTATTTATAAGACAATGCTAAAATAAATATTTTCATCCTTTCTGGCCTCAGGTTTTGGGACTCAGAAAAATGAATGAATTTTATATTACAACAAAAAGCAGCACAGACTAGAACATAGATGTGCTCTCATCATAGTGAGCACAGCCTTCCAACCATGGGCATCTCCTGCTGTGCATCACCTTTTATAGAAATGCTCTTCCAGTCTGTAGTATAAAGCAAAAACAACCAGGCCCAGTGATGCATGTCTGCAGGCCCTGCTACTTCAGATGGTGGAGGAGAAACACTTAAGCCCAGCAATTCAGCACAAGCTTGGACAGCATACGGGGGATTGAGAGAGGTGCTATAACCAAGTGGAGCAGAAACACAATAAATTCAACAGTAATAGGACATAAGTCAGGAAGAACCAAAAGATGTCCCTGTCTTCTTTAGGTGAGTTGCTCAGGTTTGTCCAGTTCTCAGTGAGTTAATTACCCTGGGTTTGTAAAACTTTCAGAACTTACCCAACCAACAGCTAGGTTCCCTATAATTAGTTACACAAAATTTAGATCTAGCTAAGTGATGTGGGATTCCCCTCTGTATGGTATTAATATGTTTTACTGCCATTGATTAATAAAGAAGCTGCTTTTGGCCAATGGCTTAACAGAGTAAAGCTAGGCAGAAAATCCAAACAGAAATATGCAGAGAGAATAGGTGGTGTCAGAGAGATGCCATGTAACTGCAGAAGGAGACAGCGAGCCAGAACCTTACTGGTAGGCCAGGAACCTCATGGTAAAATATAAAATAATAGAAATGGGTTAATTTAAGATGTAAGAGCTAGCTAGAAATATGCTTAAGCTATTGGCCNGGCCAAACAGTATTGCAATTAATATAGTTTCTGTGTGATTATTTTGTGTCTGGGTAGCCAGGAAGCAAACAAGCAGCCTCCAGCTACAGCTAAGGTAAAGTATTAAGAGAAGTTTCTGAGGATCCTGAAAAACTGCTCTAGAATGAAATTATTTTAGACACAATGCTACAAATTCTCAGAACAGGCAAAACTATATTTTAAAATGGGAAGTTTTGAACTGCCTTCAGGAAACAAATGATTTGCGGAGTTCAAATCTATTTGGAAACAAAATAATAGCAATAGAAGTTAGGCATAGATATAGTAAAATTATTCATTTGAACTCCAACACCTAAACTTGAGAATATATATATTCACCCAATAAAGTAAAAATAATCATGTTTACTTTTCCTCAGTGATGAAGTAAATTAAGAACTGAGAATATAGGGATGAATTTCTATGTTTATGGTTATATTTTTTCTATTTTGTGTGCCATCTGAAAATGATGCAAGAAAAAACATAACCAACACATGATGACTTAGATGCTAAAAATTAATTTTTGTCTTAGTCTTTTATCTTCATTAGGGTTTCTATTGTTGTGAAGAGACACCATGACATAGGCAATTTTTATAAAGGAAAATATTTAATTGGGCTAGATTACAGTACAGAGGTTTAGTCCATTATCTTCATGGCAGGTGGCATGCAGGCAGACATGGTACTGGAAAAGGAGATGAGAGTTCTACATCTTGATCTGCAGGTGAAAGGAAATGAACTGTGACAGTGGGCATAGCCTGAGCATAGGAGACCTCAAATCCCATCAGCACAATGACATACTTCCTCTAACAAGGCCACACCTACTCCAACAAGGCCACGCTTACTCCAAAAGGCCACACCTCCTAATAGTGCCATTTTCTTTCGAACCACCACATTCCA
This sequence comes from Bramus lutescens, assembly GCA_001685075.1. Lineage (NCBI taxonomy): Eukaryota > Metazoa > Chordata > Mammalia > Rodentia > Cricetidae > Bramus > Bramus lutescens. Next base: position 8,568 of record LOEQ01002465.1, read on the forward strand.
CTCCCTGACCCCCAAAGACTTATAGTCATATCATAATGCAAAAATTAATTCAGTCTAAACTTCAAAAGGACCCATAGTCTGTAACAGTCTCAAACTTATTTAAAAGTCTAAGGTTCAAAGTATCTTCTGAGATTTGTGCAATCCCTTAGCTGTAATCCCCTGGAAAATCAAAATAAAAAAATCACATACTTCCAACGTATAATGGCATAGGATATGCATTATCATTCCAAAACATAGGGAAGGGAGCATAGTCAGTAAATACTGGACCAAACCAAGACCAAAAACCAACTGTGCAAACTCCAAACTCTGCATTTCCATGTCTGACATCAAAACTCTCTTCAAATCTCCAATTCCTTCCAGTTTTGATGACTACAACACACTTCTTTCTCTCAAGTTGTTTCCACTCCCTGTTACCAGCTTTCCTCAGCAGGTATCCCACAGCTCTGGCATCTCCAACATCTTGGGGTCTCCAAGGCAATCCTTGCTTCATCCTCACAGTATCATGCAACAATCTCTCAAAGCCTCCTATTCAAAGACACCAACAACAAGTGCCTGACCTCAATGGCTTTTCTTAGCTGCAGAGGAAGATTGCACATCCTCTTCCTTCTATCTTTGACTCCAAAGCCAGAACCGTATGGTTGATGGTGCCAAGTTCTACTGCTCGCTGAGGCTGGAGCACTGCCCCTTTGTTCGACTCACTAGCTTTCTGTTTCCCATGGTTTTATTCACTGCCTAAGCTTGGCTGTTCTAGAATTTGCTTTGTAGACCAGTCTGGCCTCAAACTCAAAGATCTTCCAGCCTCTACCTTTTTAGTGTTGGGATTAAATGCATGCACCACCACATTTGGCTCTCAGCTTTCCTTTAGTTCCTTCTCACAAGTTGAAAAGTTAGCTGGGTGGGATCTTTCCCTGAGGTCACCACTCCCTTTATTCCTTTTCTTAATCTGCTTATCTCCTTGAACACAGGATGTGACTCTGTTTCAATTCATGGTGCCCCTTTTCTCTGTGTATTGTAAATTGTGCAATTTTACTTATTCAGAATGATTCTTTTCCTTAAAAATCTTCATTAGAGTCAACACTAATAACCACACAACAGAGTCTCTTCTAGGCAGTTTTGAAATTTTATCTGCCAACAGAATTAATGCAAAAATTCTTCAATTTCGTGTCAGGCAAACTTTTCATACAAGGGTAAAAAGCAGTTGCATTCTTCACCAAAATATCACGAGAATTATCTCTATGCAACATATTAAAATTCTTCTCCTCTGAAACCTCTTAAGCTTGGCCCCACAGTTCAAATCACATTCAGCACCACTGTCTTCCATGCTCCTAATAGTATGGCCCATTAAGCAGCACTAAAAATATTCAACTGCTTTTCTAATTCATAGTCCCAAGGTCCATATTTCTTCAAACAAAAGCATGGTCAGGCCTATCACAGCAATACCCTAGTCCCTGGTACCAACTTCTGTCTTTGTTAGCATTTTATTGCTGTGAAGAGACACCATAACCATGCAAATCTTACAAAGGAAAACATTCAACTGGACTGGCTTAGAGTTCAGAGGTTTAGTCCATTATCATCAGGGTGGGAAGCATGAAGGCATGAAGACAGGCATGGTGCTGGAAAAGGAGATGAGAGTTCTTCATCTTGATCTGAAGGCAGCAGGAAGTGAACTGTGACACTGGACATAGCTTGAGCATAGGAGACCTCATAGCCCACCACCACAGTGACACACTTCCTCCAACAAGGCCACACCTACTCCATAAGGCCACACCTCCTAAGAGTTCCACTCCTTATGGGGGTCATTTTCTTTCAAACCACCACAGGTACACTACCCATAGGAAGGGCCCACAGTTCTCACAACCTTCAAATCCAATTGGGTATTTTGATGAGACAGTGACTCCTCCAGTTTGATGAGTCACTTCCCAGTTCTCAGAGGGTTGTGTCTGGGTGCCCATCTGCATTACTCTGGGGATCGGATAACAAGGAAGAATCTCAAATCAAAGAGCCTGAGGTAACCTGCCAGACTCGCAAAGTAAGCACCAGCTATGGGATGTAAGTCATGAAGAGGGAGAAGACATGATGCAGACCCACAGAGAAGTGTTAGGTGTCAGAAAGCTCAGTGAACCCTAAAGAGTGGGGTCTTCACCAGGATCCCCAAATAAGACTAGAAGAGATATCCACAACAACAGAAGTAAAATTTATAACATAGCACACAAAACATGAAAAATCAAGATAGCACAACATCACTGAGAGACTGTAACTCAGTTATAAAATCCAAAGATACTGAAATAGTGGCAAAAAATTCAAAACTCTCTACTTCTAAAATTAACTTCAAAGAGTAAATAGATAAACAAATGAAGTAAGGAAATCAATTTACATGATAGATTAAAAGAAGTCAGCAATACTGATGACAAAGTCAGTGGTGAAATGAAGATCCTGAAAAATAAATGTATGTCAGAAACGAAAGTCAATTATATAGAAAACACAATGAAAGGCATTACCAGTGACTTAACAAAGCAGAAGAAATTGTATCAAGAGTAGAGGACAGAGACAAGGAAATGCTGCATTCAGACATCAATAAAGAGACACTAAAGTATTACTACAAAACACAGGAACATGGATATGATCAAGAGGACAGACCTAAGAATCTGCTAGGTAGAAGAAGCTAAAATAGAAAATAAATTCAGAGGAAATTAAGTAAGATTATAGACGAAATCTCAGAAGCAAACATTCAAACACAAGAAGTGCTTGTAAACCCGAAAAGACATGAGCTGAGAAACTTCTTCATAATACATCAGAGTGAAAATGCCAAAACTACCAAACAGAAGTAAGATGAAAAGCTGTAAGGGGAAAGGTCAAACAATCGACATAAGCAAACTATCAGAACAACAGCAGACCACCCAGCACAAACTCTAAACCCAGAAGAGCATGGAATGGTGTCTGTCATGCCTGGAAAGCAAATACATGCCTGGAGTGATTAACAACAGGAAAATACGCTACTTTGGACAAGCACAAACTAAAGAAATTTATGACCACCAAGCAGAAGATACTTGCCGGAATCCTAATATGAAAGAATCCTAATACAAAAAAAGGAAGGAAAAATAGTCTTAATCACGATATCCCAGGAAGAAATAAATTTTAAGAGAGGAAGACAAGAACATAGAAAAACTAAGAAAGAATAAATTGTGTCCAACTTTGTAAAACAGCAACTCAGCATGAATAGAGAAGAAAGAAAAAACACAATAATCAAGGATAGACCAGCAAGCCCTCCCTCTAACCCTAAAAGTAAACCAACTAGTAACTGAATTAAAACTTAAGCTCTAATTTTTCTATATAAGGAATGCACCCAGTGGCAAAGACATGCATACATAGACATAGTGTGAACGAATGGATGTTTGTCAGCATATCAAGTAAATGAAAGTAAAAAATAAATCAAAAACTACATTTACAACTGATAAAGTAGACTTCAAGCAAAAATAGTCCCAAGATGGTACCTGAGGGTGAAAATGTAGAAAGGATATTATAAGCACATGGAACCAAATAGTTGCCACTGTTCTAATATTGGCTGAAATAGACTATAAACCAAACATAGTGAGAAGTGATAAAGAAGGTGGTATCCCACTTGTTAGGGAAAAGATACAATTCTAAACATACACACCAAGAACCAGTATATCCAATTTCATAAAACAAATTCTACTAGATGTAAAATTATAAATCAAGCAAGCCCCTGGCATAATGAGTGACTTAAATACCCTACTTTCCCCATAAACAGAGCTCCCAAATTAGTAAACAGATAAACAGTAAATTAAATAACACCCTTTAACTGTAGGGTAAAAAAAACTCAAACTGACCAGGAAGGTTAGTTTTTATAATGCTGAAAAGTACTGGGTAGGGTTCTAGGGAAGAGAAGCCATCAGTGGTCTTAACAAACACTGGATCCTCCATGTTGCAATAGCAACCTGCCAGGCAAATTGAGCCCACTAGTACAAAAGTAGCATGACTGGTGCAGGTAACAAAGGACTTTTTTACTGGACTTAAGACCTACTCACCTGATGCTGTAATTGCAGCTGGGATAGCAAAACCTGTTATTATTATTTTGCTAAATGGTCATGCTGTCAAAGTCCTTTCTAAATGTTTATGTTTATAGCCATAGACCTAGGCTGCTCTTGGCCTTTGTCAAAGAAGCTTTTTTATGCAGTGGCTGTAGCCAGAAGTTTTTCTCTGCCCTGCCCAGTCCCACTGGACTGATTTCTCTGCCCTTCAATCAGTCCCCATAGCCACTTATAAAATAATCATTCAGAGGTTTAATATTAATTATAATTGCTTGGTTGATGGCTCAGGCTTATTATTGCCTAACTCTTACATATAAATTAACCCATTTCTAATAATCTGTATATCACCACATGGTTTTGTGGCATTACCTGTTCTCTTGATGGGGAACTTCCTTCAGCCAATGACCTTTGAGAGACTGGACCGGGTAGGGCATGGCCTTTGGTGCCAAAAAGCATGTGGATCTGCCTGCTCGCTCTCTCTCTTTCCCCACTTGCCACACCTGGATATTGGATTCCATTCCTGTTCCCCACTGTGATCTGTGAGTCCCCTCTTAATAATGAACTCTGCATTACATCCTATTTGGACCTATTGTGGAATTCCTTTTTTCATGTTCCCCCCACCTGACTCATTCCCCTTCATCTGGTGCCCCACATGGGAATGAGTCCACACTTACTAGGGCACACACACCCTCTGTGCTCCGTTTGCTGCTGCCTAGGACCCCAACATTCCCTGCCACCGCCCACCATTTTGCACATTGCAGCTCATAACTGACAGAAAGATTTGGGTGTCTTTCTCATTCTGGCCACCAAAAATCTCTCTCCATGTACAGAATCACTTTAATCATTCTTAATAATTATTCTTAATTTGTTAAACAAAGCATATTTGTTGGTATCTAAGAGGGCAACGACGTGTGGAAACAAACCAGGATTGTTCATGACTGTTCACTTCTCTCTTCCTCATCTCTCCAACAAGCGACTGCAACAGCAACACCTGCTGGCAAAAATAGATTATTACACCTGCACCAATTCACCAAAATTTTATAAGGGATGTAAGTGAATTTGAATAAATTTGAAAGTTATATGATTACTAGCAATATCACCATTCAGGAATTTAATAACCATTTTGCTTATGCTATGGATGGTATTCTATAAGGCTTATGTGATTATTCTTAAACATCCATTTATTTGATTTTGGGAATTAGCTTTGTTTTTCATATTATATCCTTTAAAAAATGGTTTGATAACAGAGCCAAAAATGAGGCACTTTTATAAATGAATCAGTCTTTACAGACTAATAATGAAAAGCTAGCTTAAAATTTTAATACAATTGAAAAGGGTAATATTAATTTAATAGACAAAATTCAATCCATACAAAAGGGTGCTGAGAAATTATCTGAATGAATTCATACTGATGAATTTAACAACTAGAATTTGTTAAAAAAAAAGGTATGATAGGTTAATAGGTAGGGTATCTATCCAGGAAGGCAATATGCCTTGGATAAATACTGTCCAAGGATGAGACATTATCTTTACTGGACAAATTTCATACCTTGGAAGCATATGTGCAGAATAAGAACCAGAAGTTAAATGAATCAATGAGGACACAAGAACTGTATGCAGGACAGGAGATTCAGACTTTACAAAAGGTGGTAGTAAAAAGATTTGAAATGATTGGGGAAGTTATTCAGAACTGATGAGCAAGGAGAGACAGTACAAGAACAGGGTTTAGTCTCACCAGTATGTGCCAGAGAGTTTGGGATGACTTACCCAAAGTTTTAGCTGCTTATTCAATAATTGTCAGTAATAAGGCATCTGATACTAAATAACCTAAAGTATTCAAAGAATGTAAATGACAACCTATAGGTATGAGATATCTAAAAGAAATTAAGCAAGCAATTGTAGTGAAAAGGGAGCGCAGGCCTGCTTTTCGTCCTGCCCGGCTCCCACATGGCTAGCTTATACACTGAAATAACAACACACAAATTGTATTCATTTACACACTGCCCAGCCCATTATATCTAGCCTCTTCTTGGCTATCTCTCACATCTTAATTAACCCATA